>PVIC010045779.1:0-14499 GCA_004025085.1 Thryonomys swinderianus
TATATTAGCCTTTTCTTGACTGTGACATTACCTCAGCCCAGTAAACCCCTATACTTTTAAGGGCTGGAACAGATGCTTGCTATGAAGGTCTGCGTATGGGAGCTGGGAGTGGAGTGGAGGTCTCCCTCACAGCAGATCTGTGAGGCATGCCCACCCTGGCATGTGTGCCACCCTGACTTCAGGCATGTCAGTGTGGAAACCCAGGTATAGTGCGCCCAACCTGTTCTGTATAGTTGATTAATTAACCAGCACGCATACATTATTCATATCATCTCTGGAAACTTGTGTCCAGTCTTTGTAGAAAGGACTATACAGATAAGTTACCAGGTGCTTGTGCACAGTGGTGTGGGGGGCAGCATTTGAAAGTGTTCCTACTAAGTTCTGCACTTGTCCTCCACAGCGGACAGCACATTTGACAGTGGCCAAGGCTCCACGGTGTACTCAGACTCACAGAGCAGCCAGCAAAGCATGGTTCTCGGCTCCCTTGTGGATGCAGCTCCATCACTGGCACCATGTGTATGTAGCCCTCCAGTAAGTGAGGGCCCTGGACTGGCACATAGTCTGCCCTCGCTAGCAGGCTTCCAGCAGCCTGCTGCCACGGTGAGTGTGACACCCGCTCTACTCCTCTTCTCTGCCTCCTTGTGGGAAGGGCTGGGATTCAGTCTGTGAGGACTGAAGGCCGTGCCGCATGGGGTCGGGGTGAAGGTGGCTCATGAGTGACTCCCAACCACACTTCCCGGGGAGGGGGGTGACCCACAGAATCAGTCCACAGAGATCCCCAGCTCTGTCAGTGAGGCTGCTATGAAGACCCACCAAGTAAAAAGTACAGGTTACCAGGAAACAGACACCAGGAGCCCCCAGGGCTTGGGGCTGACAGCCAGCCAGAAGGTGCTGGTCGCAACTGGGCCAGTGACACTTTCTGAGAGTAGCCAAGAGTGATGGAAATGTATCTCTTGTACTGTTAGAGCCCTGGATTGGTTCCCATTGTCCAGTGTTATTTTTAATACTGGGAAAACATGTTTGCTTATATCACAGTCCCAAGTATTGAGCTGTGGGGAGTTAGCCCATGGGCCTTGGTGGTAGAGCTGAGTCCTCAAGGCTGACTTAGACCTTCAGCCCACAGGTGGGCTCTGGCACGGTAGAGGTCCCAGTGCTCACTGTTGCTCTTGGTAGCTGTGGTATGTCTTCTTGGCATTGGCTGAGCCTGGTGCTCTAGCTCTGTTCCCTGCTGTATCCTCTCCTCTTCGGTTCTGTGCACCCAGGGCTGGGCTGCGGAAGGGCCCAGAGTCCCTTTGGTAAAGTAGGTGAAGCCTGGAGCTATGTTTGGCATTGTAAGACCCACCAGCAATCCGTACCTGCAATTTTGTTCGTTTTTAAAAAATGAAGTGAAATATGATTTTAAATGGCAGAAAGGGTCCATTTAAGGAAGGGCCACTCTGCTCCAGGTGGCTATCTTGTGAGGACTGCCTGAGCTGTGGTTGAACCAGAATGCTCTGCCTCCATGGCCAGAGGGGTCCCTGCTGGGCTGGGTCTGCTCTGTATGTTTGTTGACACAGCTGACTTTACTGTCATCATACATGCCAGGAAATGTGAGTCAGAAGGTCACAGATGTGGAGTTGGGGCCAAAGCTGCTTCTCCCATATTGATACCTTAAACAGAAAGGATGGGGCTTGGATGGGTCCTGAGGGTGTCCTGCAGGCTTGCCCTTCCCTCCTGGCCCTTTCTGGGAGTGTTGCTGTAGTGATGCTACCCTGGTGCCCAGTGGAGAAAGCAGGCCCTGCTGGGCTCCAGGTTGTTATGTACTGGACCTGGGCTGAAACATTGGCTCTGTGGCTCAGGTAATTTCATACTAGAGGCTTAATCCCAGACATGCCTGTTCTTTCTGCTTTCCTGCCATCCAGCACTTTGCACTGACCTGAGAACTATAAGCAAGAAAGAGCAGTTTCTGAAATCAGTGTCCTTGTGCCATCCAGATTACCACCCCACCCCCAACCCGAGGACATTGCATACAGAGGAACCTGGAACCTCACCCTGGAGATTTTGTGGACAGGTGTTCAGATGGTTGCTTGGTAGCTTCCACCCACTTTACACTGCCCATTAGTGAAGAAGTAAATCTGAGGCAGCAAGACATTTTCTCTAAACATTCCGGTCTCCATCTCAGGGCAAGAAGGCTCTGAGAAAACAAAATATGCTAACATGATTCAGCCAAAAAAAATATCAAAGTATTAGCACAATTCCTTGATGGCATCCAGCACCCACGTGTTCTTTGCCACCACTGGGCAGTTGTCCTGTCATCTTGCGTCCTGCCTGCTGCTCCATTGCCATCCTCCCTTGTGGCTGTGTCTCAGAGGATCCTGCGTTGCCGTGGCCCTGCTGTGACAGTTTTAGTACCTGTGACCATGCAGTCTGGCCCCTTCCCCACATGCCATGTGCTATTTGCATTCATTGTACCGTGTTCTATGGATTATCTGCATTAATTCATCTTAGGTAGGCTGAGTCACTCAGACGATAGCTTCCCCCAGCTGGCTCTTAAGATGCCCTCTCCACAGCTCTGCAAAGCCTCTGATAGTCTATTCTCATGGTTACATAATACTCCATGGGGCTGATGTTCCAGAATATTCCCTAGTTGGGAGGTGTGGCTGTGTGTAGCTTTCCAGTGTCAGGAATAATGCCATGGGGCTGTCACAGCTGGCTTCTGCTGAGTCACCTTCCTGGGTCGGGTCCCGAGTAGGGGGCTGACAAGGGGGTGAGAGGGCTGAGGGCAGTTTCTGAATGTGGCCGTGGCACTCTCTGCAGCCCAGCCTGTCCGTGGGCTCTGTCCCACCCCCAGCTCGGCCTCCACTCCTCCAGCAGCACTTTCCAGAGCCTACGATGAGTTTTGCCCCTGTGCTGCCACCACCCAGTGCCCCTGTGCCCGCAGGCCCTGGCCATCCAGCACCGCCTGCCCAACAGGTAAGTGTGGCACCTCCTTGAAGCCCCTTGAGTTGCCTCCTGTGGCAGGGGAGCAGCTCTGCGGCCCTAGGCTAGGGTCTCTGGGTGCCTGGGCTAGATCTCTCTGGCATCTCTGGGAGCCTGTGGCCCCTTCACTTGGACTCTATGGTTCTTGGCCTAGGATCATATAGGGGCAGGAATGGCTTGTATGTATGTGGTGGTGGGAGGGGTCGTTTCTGGGCCCACAGCCTATAACATGGGGTCAGGACGTTTCTGTCAGCCCTGCTGTGGCTCTGGCCCTGGCTCACTGGAGTCTGTGGACTGTGTGTTTGTATGAGTGGTGTAGGTGTATATCCTTGAGTCTATTCTCAGGGTGCAGTTCGAATGTGTACATGTGAGTGTTGTATGTCAAAGTGTGTGGTTATGCAAGTATATGTGTATATATGTGCATGTGTGTGACTAAGGCTGAATGTGTATGTGGAGAAAGTGCAAGTATATGAGTGTATGTGTGCATACTGAGTACACATACGAGCATATGAGTGCGTTTCTGTCATGTCTGCACAGATTCAGCCTGCCTCAGCAGGACTGTGGCTGGGAGTCCTTTTCTCTCCTGCAGCCTCCTCCAATGGCCCAGCCACCGGCCCTGCCACAGGTCCTGGCCCCACAACCCTTGGGTGCTGTCCAGCCAGTACCCCCACATTTGCCTCCATACCTGGCCCCAGCCTCCCAGGTGGTGGCCCCTACTCAGCTGAAGCCCCTCCAGATGCCTCAACCACCGCTGCAGCCGCTTGCTCAAGTCCCTCCGCAGGTACCTCTGGGCTGACTGTCGGGCTAGGACCCTGATCCGAGGGCGCCTCTAGGGCCTGTCTGTGTGGGCCTGGGAGCTGTGCTTAGCAGCACAGGTTCTGGGCACACCACATACTCCAGGACTGATCTGGTCCTCTGCCAACTGGGCCATCCTCTCCTGTCCTCTGGCCTTCCTTCCCACTGTAGTGGGCTTTCCGTCCAGGTTATGATGTCCGGTCCATGAGCGGCAGATGTGTCCCTCAGGAGGAACCATGACTGTTACTCAGGACAATCCAGTCCTCAATGTCCAGGACAGAAGAGAGGTTTAGTCCAGGGTCAAGGACAGGGCTCATGTGGCCACCAAGGGGGCACAGAAAGTGCACAAGTTCACTTCAGTTTCATCCTTTGGAGTTGCCCAAGGCTGGGCGGAAGGTCTGATAGCCAGCTGGATCGTGCTGAAGGCTGCAAAGGAGGCTAGATGGTGAGGCTTGATTTGAGCAGCAGAAGTACCTGGCACCATGATCGTCAGGAACACTCAGGGCTAGCGCTGCCCAGGATGGTGGCATCCGGTATCTTAGCTACTCCCAGGCCTCCGTGAGGTGGATGGCCTGTGACCTCAGTAGGAAGTCAGGAAGTGGGCTTTATTCTGAGGACAGTGGGCTCCACAGGATAATAGGGTCTTCCTGCAATTTATGTGCTCCTCTGGGAAGATCTATTTGTTTTTATGACAACCGTCACCTGCTGACCAGCCCTTATGTTTGTGATACTGTGTCAGATTTGGCTCAGAAGTCTAGTTAAATGTCATCTCCCCCATCAGCAGTGTGATACTCAGTTATGTGTCATGTAGGGAGCAGTTGGTTGCGCTTACTGTACCTGCATAGAGGTGTGTGTTGGGAATGGCTATGAGAAAGCTCTAGTTAGATACAGTTGTCAGAGGCTGAAGAGCTAAATCCATGAGGCCAGTTGCCAAATGTTTCAAGGAAGTGCATGGATTGTTAAGAAGATAGAGGGGAATTCTTGGTATTTATTGGGAGGTGACATGCTGTGGGGGTGGCATCTCAGCCACTGAAAGGAGGTTTAAGGACATGTACCACCCGGAACCTTGAAGGAATTAGGTTTGGGTTGGAATTTGTACAGATTAGAACACCAGGCTGATGTGACTCCAGAGGTTTGGGACCTGTCTTTGGCTCTCATAATCCTCATGCTTGTGAAGAAAATGGCTGGACAGCTCAGAGCACTGTGGCCACTTGGTCGGATCCTTCAGGGCCCCTCCCCTGTGCGGCCCATGAGGGTGCTGACACAGCGAGGCCCCTGTGTGTTCTGCCCAGGGGGTTTGTCTGGCGTGTCATGTCCCAGCTGCCAGTTTCCTTTTCGGTTTGGGGTTTCACACGCTTGACCTCTCCCTTTGTGCTGGTTTGTGTCTGGGATCTGCACTGGCAGCTGCACAGAGCGTTTGGGAGGCCAAGCCGTGCTGCCTTGTCCCAGCTTGTCATGCTGACAGTGCTGACAGTGCAGGGCCACAGGTAGGGCTGCAGCCGCCACACTGACATGCTGCTGTGTCTCTTTTAGATGCCCACGATGCCAGTGGTTCCTCCCATCACGCCACTGGGAGCAATTGATGGCTTGCCCCAGGCCCTCACTGACCTGCCGGCTGCGAATGTGGCCCCTGTGCCACCACCTCAGTATTTCTCTCCTGCTGTGATCTTGCCAAGCCTCACTACGCCCCTGCCTGCGTCCCCTGCCCTACCTCTGCAAACAGTCAAACTGCCCCATCCCACTGGGGCACCTCTGGCCATGCCCTGCCAGACCATTGTGCCAAATGCATCAGCCGCCATCCCTCTGCTGGCTGTGGCCCCACAGGGCGTGGCTGCCCTGTCCATCCATCCTGGGGTGGCCCCACTCCCAGCCCAGGTCCCGGCCCAGCTTCCGGCCCAGGTCCCAGCCCAGGTCCCAGCTCCGCTTCCGGCCCAGCTCCCAGCCCAGGTCCCAGCCCCGCTCCCGGCCCAGGTCCCAGCCCCGCTCCCGGCCCAGGTCCCAGCCCAGGTCCCGGCCCCGCTCCCGGCCCAGGTCCCAGCACAGCCAGTATACCCAGCGGCTTTCCCACAGATGGCCCCTGGGGACATCCCACCCTCCCCTCACCACACGGTACAGAGCTTACGGGCCACCCCTCCACAGCCGATAGCACCTGTTCCCACAGTATCACCCATGCCCACAGTGCCACCCATGCCTACGATACCACCTGTCCCCACGGTGCCACCCGGGCCCACACCTGCACCTCAGCCCCTGCTGCCTGGTGTTACCCACTTGCCTAAGCAGGCAGCTCCAGTTGCCACCGCCATAGGGAGCCAGGTAAGCTGTGGTTTGAACCTGGATCTTCCTCCTGGTGCCTGGAGACTAGGGACCCAGATTCAGGGACCCCAGGTTGCTCCCTTCACTGGCCTAGGCCTCCCACTGGCACCTGGACCAAGTGGCAGGTTGGAGCTGGGTGAGGGTCAGCTCTGCCCTGTGGCGTCTTGTCTTGTGGAGAGATGAGTTGGAGGCTTAGGGCTGAGGCCGCAGCCAGCATGGAGCATCTGTTGCTTCTTCGGTAGAAGCTGGTGGCTGGCGGCCATGTGGCCAAGGGCTCATATGCCTCTGGGCTTGAGCCCTCCCAGTGCGCCTCATTAGAGCGAGGCTGAACTAACCCTGTGTCATAAGGGAGAAGACATGAGGCGGATGAGGGGCTGCAGCTGGAAGGGAGTGCTGGCGGGGTCTGGGGACTGTCCTGGCCTTGAGAGTGCACGCAGAGCAGCCCACCATGGAGAACCCAGTGGAGCACAGGGTTTGCTTTCCTGCCCTGGATGTTCCTGGGTTCAGACTTTTCTGTTCAGATATGAGTGAGCGGAAGAGCCAAGGTAGGCACATCCTGCCTGGGAACCCTCCTCCCATGGCAGCTTCTACATAGTAACCCTACCCACATGGCTCCTGCCCAGGCTGCTCCCACTTGGGCATCCCTTCCAGGCATCTCCAGCCTTGGACATTCCTACCAGGCATCTCTGACAGCTCTTTGGGTGGGTCATGGCCCTGCTTTGGGAGGTGCAGGCCTCTTAGCTCCAAGTCGGACAGAGGGTGATTGTCCTGGTACTGTGAAGCGCATGGACCCTTCTTTCTTTCTTTTCTTTTTTTTTTTTTTTTGAGACAGGGTCTTGCTTTGTAGCTCAGGCTGGCCCTGAGCCCACTATGTAGTCCAGGCAAGCCTCGAACTCAGCAATCCTCCTGCCTCTGCCTCCTGAGTGCTGGGATGACAGGCGTGAGCCACCACGCCCAGCACTGTGGTATGTGGTATTGATTGCTGGTGGGCGTGAGCCACCATGCCCAGCGTTGTATGTGGTTACTGGGGATCGAACTCAGGACCTTGCGCTTGCGAGGCAGGTGCTGGAACCACTGAGCTAAATCTTGGGCCCGACCCTTCTTTCTTGCTCAGCTTCCCATCATCCCAAAGAAGTTGCCAAGAGCCCAGTCCAGTGGGTGCCAGCCTGAGCTCCCGCCACTGTGCGGAGGGAGGCCGGTGTCAGCAAGTGCTCTCAGGTTCTCTTGGGAGCAAGGACAGCATCATGTGCTGGAACTGAGCGGGAGGCCAAAGCAGGGCAGCATGTTGAAGAGCCCTGGGGCCAGGGCCAGGGTTGGATGCTAAGTATGTGTGACCTTCTGACTTTTCGCCTGGGTGTCACCAGTTTTGAAGTGCAGCCCAGGTCTGGGGACTGCTGCCCACATCCCTTATATAAAAGGGTTTACCCTCCCGCTTCTGCCGTATCCGAATGTGAGATGGCCTGAGGAAGCGCATGGATTGATGGAGGACGTTGCTTGCCTCCCCAGTCCCCCGTGCTCCCTTGTGTCACCACCTTCCGCGTGTCCAACTTGCATCCCTGTTCCTCCCCCAGGTCCTGATGGGCCACCCATCTCCGTACACTCCGGATGTTGCTGCTCCAGTCCCTGCTGTGTCCCTGCCACCTGCTGTCCTTTCCCCACCTCTGCCAGACGTGCTGCCGCCAGCTGCCCCTGAACTGCTATCTAAGTTCCCCAGCTCCCTGGGCCCCACGGTGGTGGCAGCCTCTCAGAGCGTGCCCACCCAGATGAGTGCACTCCTGCCACCAGCAAAACACCCCCTGCCTGCTGGGCCCCTGATTCCCGGCCCCTGTCCGGCTGTCCAGCTGACGGTGGAACCTGCCCAAGAGGTGTGTGCTCTTGTCCCCTGCTCATGGCCATCCAGGCTCTGCACTCTGACCTTGGGGCTAGAGGCCAGGGGCTCCCAAGAGATGGCTTATGCTTCAGGATAGCCATACAGTTCTTTCCTTATCTGTTGTGCTTTCTTTTACTGTAAACCCACAGCAAGATGGAGAGCAAGCTTTATAAATGGCTTTGGAGGACACTTTCTCTTGGAGAGGAAACGAAAGCCTATGAAAACCTTTTCCACAAAACCCATGAGCCCTCTTTTAGGGATGATCAAAGCGGGTTGATAGTTTTAGAGAGAAAGCCACCCTCGGCTTTAGAAAGCTGCTTGGCTCTAAGCCTTTGAACATGAAAGCCTTGGTGTGCGGTGCCCCCTGGCTGCAGGCAGAAGAGCGGGTGTGGAGGTGGTGAGGGAAGACCCATGTACCCTCTGCTGTGCTGCAGGGAGGTGGGAAACACGTGACTGTCCTCTTTGCTCTGGTTTTTATTTCAGGAGCAAGCCTCGCAGGACAAGCCTCCTGGCCTCCCGCAGAGCTGTGAGAGGTACTGGCCCTGCTGTGACCTTGGGGTGGGGGTGGGAGGCCCAGGCCCAGGCCTCAGCTGCTGCTCTGCTTGGATGCTGCCCATTTTCCACACCTCACCTGGAGAGCCTCAGGAGCTTTCTCTCCAGGTTGAGCCCTGGCTGCTGGAGCTGCCTAGCTATGCAACTAGGACTTTGCAGAAAGGAGACGTTGTGGCAGAGACTCAGTCCTGCCTGGGGCTGGGAAGGGCAGCCAGAGCCCAGTCCAGCTGGACAGGATTCTGGGCTGTAGTCCGGGAGGTGGCACTGTCCTCCCTGAAAGCAGCTGTGGGAAGGAGCCCTGGGTCCCTGTCCTCCCAGGACACTGGGACCCTTAGCAGGCTCCGAGTGGCTGCTTTATTCCTGTCACATAGCTGGGGAAGCTGAATCATCAGACGCAAGTCACAGGTCAGGAAGCTGAGAGCGCTGAGGTTACACAGTCAGTAACCGGAAGGTCTGTATTTCTGATTGGCATCTGTGCCCCAGGGAGAAAAGAAGCCTGGGGCTGCCCCCAGATGGTGCCTGCCTTTGTGGGTCATAGCTTCCGGCCCCAGAGGCTTAATGCTTGAGGCTGTGCTGTCTGCAGTAGACTTGGTGGTCATCCGTGGATGCTGTTCACATTCTTGGTTTCTACTTAGCTTTGGTGGCTCCGATGTCATTTCTGGAAAAGAGCTGAGTGATGGCTGTGAAGGCGCCTTTGGAATGGGCAGGCTGGAGGGCAGGGCTGCCCGGAGACACCACCGCAGGTCCACACGTGCCCGCTCCCGGCAGGAGAGGACCAGCCGGCCCCGGCTCACCATCCTGAATGTGAGTGGCTGCTAGGGTCAGGGCACAGGGGTGCGGAGGCCTCTGCGATCTGACTGTCCCCTTCCTATAGGTGTGCAACACAGGGGACAAGATGGTGGAATGCCAGCTGGAGACACACAACCACAAGATGGTGACCTTCAAGTTTGACTTGGATGGGGATGCCCCTGATGAGATTGCCACATACATGGTGAGGCTGGGCCCAGGTGGGGAGTGAACCTGTGTCCTGGGCACATGCTGGGTGGGCCTTGCATTGCTTTCCACGTGCCTGCGTGTTCATATATCAGGAGGCATAGCAAAGCAGATACCTGTGAAATAGCCCTTGGCCTGTTCCCGCCACCCTGTCTGTCTCCTGCCCTTTGACGGCACCATGACTGTATAGTCATGTGTCTACACACCGTTTTGTTTAGTGCCTTTTCACAGACATACACAAGTCTCTGAACAGGGATGATTGTTTAGAGGTGAGCTCTATAAACTTCAGCCCCTGCTTGTTTTTGTACTCACCACACTGGTTCTCCTTTTGTTTCGTTCCTGTTTCTCTCATGTGCTGTGTGATACGTTTGAATTGGGCATTTTTAAGCCTCACCACCTTTTACAGCTTTACAGGGCAGCATGTTATAAATACATTTGGTTCGTCACGCTGCCCGTATGTGCCCTCTTCCCCACACCCTTCCCTGCCCCAGCCCCAGAGGGATCAGGAGCTCTAGGGGAAGGATGGGTGTTGGCTGGTAGAAAGGGTTGCTCTTCAGACCAAATTCTTCCTCTCCTGGAGACCCTTCCTGAGGGTGTGAAGGGCCAGGGCTTCTCACCGTGCTGTCACTAGAGGTTCGGCTGGCTTTGGTTTGTTATTTTCAAAGACCCCCTTGCCAGCTCTGCAGTAAAGGAAAAACTATGGGTGTTTGAATTAATTCCAGATAATGCCTGTACCCTAGGTATTAGCTTTCTTTTAGGTCTTTCTCTATGTTGGTTTTAAACTCAGTTTTAATGTCTTTAATAAGAAATACAAACTTGGTAGGAAGAGCTAAGAGGCTGTAGTTCAATTTTGCATGGTGTTAGGTCACACCTGGGTGCCCAAAGCGGCTCAGGTGTGCTCCGCTTGCACAGGGTTGTGCTTCCACGCTATACTTGAGCCACCTGCTAGTCTGAGAGTGCATGGAGGTCCACGTGCTCTGCAGCCAGCTTCTGAGGCCAGATGGACCTATCTCCGAAGGGTCAGTGGCAGGGGCCCAAAGAGCAGACTGGACCCCACCAGGCAAGGGGACAAGCAGATTTCTGTCCCCAGAGGTCTTTGTATGGTCTTCTGAAATATTACATCCCACCTGTCCACAGTAAGAGCCGGGCACCTTGTGCTCTTGTGAGCCCTGGGGACAGTGATTGCATCCTGCTGCAGTGTCCAGGCTACAGTGTGGACCTCCTCTGCCCTCCCCATGCTTGCCAGGGCCTGGGCTGTCATTACTGTCCCAGGGCTGGGCAAGTGGTGGAAGACAGTTTTCTTATGCATGCACCTGTTAAGGGGATGGCAGCTGGTACGAGTGGACACTGCACTGAGGAGGGATGACCGCCTCTGAGGGCATCAGGGCCTGAGATGCAGAGGGAGAGGCACAGGCAGTGCTGCATGAGGGGACAAGAGCAAGGCCAGGACCCGGATGTGACCCACGCAGCCTCCCTGGTTAAGCATCAGGCCATCGGAGATGTGCTTTCTGGCTTAGCTCTGAGAAGAGCCCTGGAGCTGTAGGTGTGTCTTGTGGAGGATGACTAGTAGGAGGAAAACTGGTCTTAGGGGACTCGAGGGAGACATAGGTATTGGCTCATGGACAGAGGCTCTCACTTCAGCTGGCTGACCTGCAGCCTGAGAGTCTAGGTAGTAAACTCCTGGAGTCACTGCTCAGAAGCTCCAACAAGGCCTCTCACTAGACACCAAGCCCTTCCCCCTTGTGCTGGTGCCAAGGCTGGCACTGAGTCTAGGCATGGAGAAGCAGACAGTGGCCACCTCACATAGTTTTACTGTCATGCAGACTCAGCCTGTCTGTCTCTATACAAACGTGCCTCTTTACCACTCAGGCCTCCTGGGCATGTATCCCCAGGACGCCCTTCCCACCCTGGTCCCGGCCCCAGCCCTATCAGTCTATGAGTCTAAACCCTGCCACAAGTGGCTGGAGGGTCTCTGAATGGCTGTGACTCAGAATAGGACAGTGCCTTATGGGCTACCCTCTCCTGGTGGCCTTTTACCTGACTTACCCCTCGTCTGCCCAAATAGTGTCCTCTTCTGGGGGCCAGGACAGGGCGGAAATCCCTGCCTTCCTGACAGAGTCCCAGCACCGCTGTGGCCTGTGCCAGGTTGTTATTGGCTGCCTGGATCTCTTTGTAGGTGGAACATGATTTCATCCTGCCAGCGGAGCGCGAGACGTTCATCGAGCAGATGAAGGATGTTATGGACAAGGCAGAGGACATGCTCAGCGAAGACACGGATGCTGACCGGGGCTCCGATGCAGGGACCAGCCCCCCACCCCTGGGCACCTGTGGTCTGGTAGAGGGGGAGGTGAGAACCCAGGTTCCTGGGGAGAGGGGGTGGTGGCACGAAGTGGTGGAGGGACTGCTCCTTGGTGCAGGCTGTGCTGACTTCCTGTCCCTTTTACTCCTCCAGGAGGGCAGACAGTCCCCAGCGAACGCCCCCGTGTACCAGCAGAATGGTGAGTGTTTCTTACTCGCTTCCGGCCATCCTGGCACAGCATCTGCCAGACCTCAGGGAAGAGCCACTTCCCCATGTGCTGCCTCTGTGCTCCGCAGCATGTTCAGTGAAGCCCACTTTGTGCATAGTCATTGACGGTGCTCCAGGCCCCTTCCATGGCTGGTTCTCCAAGCATCTCAGGAACTACACCTGGGCTGGGCACTCCTGAGAGCCCCGGGATGCCAGGGAGGTGCCCTTAGTTTGGCTGTCTGCTCCTCATCGCTGTGAGAGAGAGAAGAGCTGACAGGAGACCCTCCCCAGAATGTGTAGACCACCTGTGTCTGGAGGGTCACTGCTTAGAATTATGATCAGAACATGGCTTCTCTGCCTGTGCCCTTCTGAAGATCTCATTGGCACAAACAAGTGCCCTGGAGCTCAGGTTCAGCGCAGGTGTCTCCTGGGTTGCAGAGATATTCGCTCCCTTCAGCGTGTGCTTTGTATTCTGCTCCCCAGTGCTGCACACAGGGAAGAGGTGGTTTATCATCTGTCCAGTGGCTGAACACCCAGCAGCTGATGCCTCTGAATCATCACCCCCACTTCCTGTAAGCTCCCTGAAACCAGAAGCCAGCCAAGGTAGGAACACCAGAGCCCCCACCTCCCACCAGCCCCTTCTCCAGGTATCCTGTGGTGTATCCAGTGCCATGCAGGCTCCCACACTGACACCTTGAACTCAGGGCAGCCACAGGGCTGTGTCCCTGTCTTTTTCCCTAGGACCATCCAGTCAAGGTAGCAATGGCTCCGGCCAACCCGTAGGGAAGGTGCAGGTGTGTGTTGGTGATTCTGTGCTCTTCCTGGCTCCCTGGCCTTCCCACTTGGCAGTACACCTGTGGTGAACTTGCCCTGGGGGCCTGCGTGGCATGGGTGTGGTGCACGGAAAGCCCTTTCACCTGGGACACTGCCTGATTGGAAACCATTGCACTGGCTGCAGCTCGTGTTACTGCTCAGCATCTATGCCAGGACCTGTCTATGCAGACACAGCATGCTCTCCGTGGGCTTTTGGTTAAGTCCTGATTTTTATGGTTCTTAAAGAATTGAAAACAGTCATTTGAGGAAATAGAAGGTTTAATTTTTCTAGCACTTGGCAAGAAAAGTTGCTATTTAAGTAACTTGGCCTAATGTTATGGTGTACTCATAAAAAATATTTGTAATTCAACTTGATTTCTTATCATGTGTTTGCAGTGACCTGCATTGCACTTTTGGGGCTGCAGTACCTTGGGCAAAGGTCTAGCTGTTATAAAACCTCACCAAAGCCACACACTGAGGCAAGGTGCTCTCTGGTCAAGGGCCTGAGGCCAGGGGTCACTGAGAAGTTGTGGACCAGCCCCTATCTGGAAGAATTATTTTTAAAATGAGAAAGTGTGGTATATTACATCTTGATTATAGTGTATGCCCAAGAAACTCCCCTGTGAAAATAAAGATAATTTTTTGTATGTTACAGGGTTTAATGGGCAGCATAGTAGGAAGTTGAAAGTGCAGGGTTAAACTGTCATCCTGTGCCTACACACCAAAGGATTCCTGGAAATCTTTCACAGCCTGTTTATCTGTGAAGGGAGGGAGGGAAGGCAAAGAAGAATAAGAAAAAGGTGAGAAGTAAACTAGGCACAGATATGTTCAATGGATTAAGCATCCACTGAGGATGGCCACAGAAGTTTGATAGGTTATGGGAATCACCTGCTCAGAGACACGGGCAGTCTGAAGATAGTGGAGAATGACCAGGCCTGAGGATGGAAACCAAGGAGAAACCCAGTCGGCCCTTTGCTCCTGCAGGTATCTCTCGTTCCTGTAGAAGAGGTTGACTGTGGCTTCAGCTGGAGAGAAGGGGTGGGGTGTCTAGGGGCTGCAGGGTGCCCCTGCTCAAGCTGGGCGTCTGCAGGAGGAGACACCTGCAGAGAGGAGCCCACAGCAGGTCTCGGCCCCTCACTGGGCAGTCCCAGTGCTGTGTGCTCAGGCAGGAGCACAAAAGTCCTTTCTCAGGGAGAGGTTGTCACTGGATTTCATGTGACTGTACAGACAGGAGTTTGAACATCATATCTGGGATATAATGAAATAATAACAATGCAGAGAGCTAGGTCCTGGGTAAGATGGAGTAAGTGCATACACCAGCCTTTGTCACCACTGAACTGCACTGTAAATCCTGGAAGAAGTGTTCCACAGCTGAGTACTCAAGAAAGTATCAGCAGCTGGACGATTTGGGAAGTAACCAGAATTCAAAGTACCACTGAGCCAGCAATGAGTTTAGCACATTCTCTTCCAGTGCATCCCAGCCTGACCCTACTTGTAGCCTTTGGACCAGATTTGAGTTTCGTGATGCCCATGGGAGAGCTCTAAGAGAGACCCTTTAATTCTAGCTCACACATGAGGGAAGTCCTGAAACTCACAGAGTTCCCTTCCTGAGAGCTCCCCTTCTCTGTGCACCAGTCTAGATGAGTTTATAGGCAGCAGGCGGCAACCTTGTGAGAAAGAACCTTCTCTGTTGAAGGGA
>PVIC010045780.1:0-14501 GCA_004025085.1 Thryonomys swinderianus
AAACTCAGCAATCCTCCTGTCTCTGCCTCCCGAGTGCTGGGATTACAAGCGTGAGCCACCACACCCAGCTTTGATATCCTTTTTTAAAATCCACAATCAGTGTCATGTCCACAAACAATACCATACCTTAAGGTATATCATTTCAAATCCTTTATAGCAGTTGACAGGATATTAAAAAATAACCATATGAATAAGACAAAATTACAATTAAATAAACTTTTATAATTTCTATCACTAACTGTTCTTTGAGGTAAAGCTAACTGAATTTATAATTTCTATCACTAACTGTTCTTTGAGGCAAAGCTAACTGAATTTTTGCTATGTCAGATTCTGGGGAAGTAAAATTTTTTCTTGAAACCACTCTGTGGATTATAAAGAATCACAACTTTCATTGAATGGGAAAAGAAATTTAAAGGAAGAAACCCTTCCCCTTGAAAGTGTGTGGGATCTTTCATTAATAATTATGGTAGACTTGATGCTGCAACCATTTCTCGGCCCAACTCTTAAAACATTAACAGCTTCTACTTTTTATTCTGAGAATATTTCTTTCCACAGTTCCAAGACACTGCATAAGATGTATAACTACAAAGCCACAGAAGCCACGTGGGAAGTGCCCTGAGAATA
This sequence comes from Thryonomys swinderianus, assembly GCA_004025085.1. Taxonomy (NCBI): domain Eukaryota; kingdom Metazoa; phylum Chordata; class Mammalia; order Rodentia; family Thryonomyidae; genus Thryonomys; species Thryonomys swinderianus. The sequence continues at coordinate 625 of PVIC010045780.1, forward strand.
CAGCAGAGGGGAGTAGCCATGAAGTTCCACTTGGATTCTAGATCCAAGGAATTATGAGCATAAAATTGAGTTGCTTCCTGAGGGGTGGTTAATTTAATCTTCATCAACAGATATAACAACACCCATAAGCAATTACCAAACTAAAGGTGAACAGTATGGAAATGCCACCATCTGCATTAAAAAAAAGAGAGGTAAACTCTAAGAACTAATTTTTAGTCACAATTAGCATTTGTACATACCAGCTCATCTAAAAATGCCTGCTTATTCTTCCGCTTTAGAATCTGCTGCAGTTGCTCCTCTTTTTGTATAAAGAGCCTTCTTTGTTCATTTTCCTGTCGCTCTACTTCTAAAGCTTCTTCCAACTCTTCCTGTTCCCGAGTCTAAAACAGAAATTTTTATATAGCAGACAGTAAATGTAACAAATAACACAATCTTATATCACACTGATACTTTTTTATTGGAAGCATGAAACATACTGACTTATTTTAATAATGCAGCACTTCTACTTATAAGAAAGCAGGATTCACTTTTATTTCATGTGAACGTATTACTATTAAAGAAAATGAGGGTGCAGGAGAAAATAAAGAAGGGAAAGAAAAAATTTGATGATAAAAACCAAAAAAAAAACAGTTTATGTATATAGGGGTGGGGTAGTAAAGAGGGCAGGGGAATGGGAAAAAGTGAGAATCAAGATACATCTTGTACAGGTGTAAATTCTCAATGTTTAATGTGATCACATTATATATCTAAAATTTACCAATAAACTCAACAAAGAAAAAAAAATAAGAGAACATCTAACACTATAGAAACACTTAAAATACAGTAAGCCCAGAAGCAAAACTGTTGTAACTACTTAATAATAATTTTTATTTATAATCATTATAGACACTTGAGAGACATTCATTTTAGGAGATTTAACCTCACTTTTTTTCAATTCACATATTAAACTCCTGCAGAAAGAATATTTCACTTTTATTCTTTAAGCTCGGTATATGCAAAATATCCTTATTTCTGTTAGAAAAACACCAACATCTCAAGTTAGGTCAATCTCAGAGCCATCTTTGTTTTCTCTCTTGATTCACCTTTCCTCGCTGTTTAATAATCAGTTGCTAAGTATATGAGCATTGCTCCCAATCATTTTACAAATTTTTTCTCTTGTACAATAGAGGGAAAGCAAAGAGTAAGAAGAACCAAAGATATGAAACCATTTGGAATGACTGGTTTGGTAAGGCATGAAGTACAGGGTGGCAGAAAGCTTCAGATAAAGCTAAACAGGAAAGCTAACACAGATCAGTGAAGGTCCACTATACCATACTAAAATGAAGGGACAAATGCCACATTGAGGGATGAGAAGACATTAAGGGAAGTTAAGGGATGGGACTAGAAATATGCCTAGAAGCAGTAAGGCAGGCAGATCAAGAGAGTTCAACACTGAAAACAGGAAGACCAGTTAGATGAATATTCCAATGACCCAGGTAAGAAAATATCAGGTTCCCAAATAAGGTAATAATAGCATCTAAAGAGAAAGAATTCCTAAAAAAGCATAAAAAGTAACCTTTATCAAGACAGTAAGAAGACTGACCAGGTATGACTTGAACAGTGGATGGATACTAGCACTAGCACTATTCACTAAGATAACATAATAAGGGTCGAAAATGATTGTGGGTTTTTTTTTTTTTTTGTGGTACTGAGGGTCAGACCCAAGACCTCGTGTTTCTCAGGCAGGTGCAGTGCCACTGGGCTACATCTCTGGCCCCAAAATTGATTTAAAGTCAAAACTGTCACAAAGGGCAAAGAATAATATTATGTAATGATAAAAGGAGCAATATATAAGATGTAACAATTATAAATATATATGCACCCAACATCAGAGCACCTAAACTTATAAAGCAAACATGAACAAGACAGAGAACATTGTACCAAACAGCAGAATACACATTCTTCTCAAGCACACACAGAACTTCTACTAGGATAGTACAAAAGACAGAAAGAAAGTCTTAACAAATTTAAGAATAAAGTCATACCAAATATGACAACCAACTTATGATTCCACTTACAGGAGGTACAAAAAATGGTCAAGTCATAGCAAAGAATGGAAGTGTGGCTGCCAAGAGCCAGGGAAGATGGAAATGGGAAATTATCAACAAACAGGCCTCAAGTTACGTAAGATGACAGATTACTACACAATGCTATACTTATAGTAACATATATATTAGTGTATTATACACTTAAATTTTGTTAATAGGATACACATTATGTGTTTATGCCACAATAAAACAGATTTTAAAACAGTAAAAAGAAGAGAACAAATATAAAAGTTTTAGCTCTTGGCCCAGAGGATTAGCTCAGTGGTTCCAAGCACCTGCCTCTCAAGCACAAGGTCCTGAGTTCAATCCCCGGTAACCACATACACTGCTGGGCGTGGAGACTCAAGCCCACCAGCAATCAACCAGCAATCAGCACCACATACCACAATGTCGGGCGTGGTGGCTCACGCCTGTAATCCCAGCACTCAGGAGGTAGAGACAGGAGGATTGCTGAGTTCGAGGCTTGCCTGGACTACATAGTGAGCTCAGGGCCAAAGCACTCAAAATTCAGTAGTTGTCCAAAGCGAGACCCTGTCTCAAAAAAAAAAAAAAATTTTAGCTCTTAGGCCAGGAGTTTAGCTAATGGTACTACCACCTGCTGTACAATCCAAAGTAATGAGTCTCTAGTATTGCAAAAGAAAAAAAAAAATGTTTAGTTTTTTTCCTATACCAATGTCTTCAAGAGATCTACCTAACCCATCTCCTAGTAAGTTTAATAAGTTTAATGTCTCTATAATTTAGACCTTTGAGCCATTTTGATTTCAGTATGGGTCTAATTTTAATCTCTGGCAAATTGAAACACAGTTTTTCCAGCACCATTTATTAAAGAGGTTGTCTTTCCTCCAAGGAGGACGTTTGGCACCTTTGCCAAAGATGAAGTGGCTTAGTATATCTGGAGCTGTTTCTGTGTCTTCTAATCTGTTCCACTGATCACTGTGTCTGTTACTTGGCCTGTGCCATGTTGTTGTTGTTGCTGTTGTTGTTGTTTTTTAATCACAGTCGGTTTGTAGTATAGTTTCAGACTTGGGGGGTTGTACAACCCCCTGCCTTGTCTTTGTTGCCTAGAATTGCTTTTGCTACTCTGGGTCTCTTCTGGCTCCTGATGAATTTCTGGATCATATTTTCTAGCTAAGTGAAAAACATTGTTGGATTTCAATTGGGACTGCATTGAATCTATATAGTAGTTTTGGGAATACAGTCACCTTCACTACAGTGGTTCTGCCAAACCAGGAACAAGGAATGTCTTTCCATGTTCTGATATCCCCTCCTATCTCCTTTTTCAGGGTGCTGTAGTTTTCAAAGAAGAGCTCTTCTAATTCTTTTTTTTTAGCTTGATCCCTAGATATTTCAATTCTTTTGTATGCTTTGTGAAAGGAATTGTTTCCCCAGTTTCTCTCTGTGAGTCTGTTCACATAGAAGACAACTACTGAATTTTGAGTGCTAATTCTGTATCCAGCTACCCTACTAAATCTGGGTATTAAGTCCAAGGGAATTTTGGTAGCATATATAGAGTATTGTGTATAGAGTATTGTGTCAGCCACAAATGATAACATAAAGACAAAGATAGCATAAAAAGGAAGAAAAGGTCCAAAAGGTAAGGGAACATAGTCGGGGGGGAAGAAAGAAAAAATTATGAGAAAAGGGAAAAACAAAAACAAAGTTTTGTAAATAGTGAGGGGTGGAAGGGAGGGAAGGGGAATCGAGAAAAAAGAAGAACCAAAATACGACCTTGTACAAATTCCCAATGATGAATATGATTATAATGTATACCTAAAATGTACCAATACACTTAATGGGAAAAAAATTCAGTACATTTGAGAAATCAGAAGAAAAACTCTGTAGCTTGCTTGGGGAGAATAAAAGAAATATCTAGAGTTAATTTTTTTTTAAAAAGTTCAGTTCTAAACACACTCAAATGTAAAAGTGACATCAGGAATGGAGATTTAGCTAAGTAGTCATAGTGCCTGCCTCGCAAGCACAAGGTCCCTGGTTCGATCCTTAGTAACCACATACCGCAATACCAGGCCTGGTGATTCATGCTACCAATCATGTACCACACACCAGCAGTGCTGGGCGTGATGGCTCACACCTGTAATCCCAGCACTTGGAAGCCAGAGGCAGGAGGACTGCTGAATTCAAGGCTGGCCTGGGCTACATAGTGAGCTCAGGGCCAGCCTGAACTTCAAAGCAAAACCCTGTCTCAAAAAAAAGGGGGGGGGGACATCAGAGTTATCAAAGAAGCTTACCGGACATTTACAAAATATTCTGGGGCTAGAGATTTAGCTCAGTGGTTCCAGTGCCTGCCTCACAAGTGCAAGGTCCCCGGTTTGATCCCCAGTAAACATATACACAGTGCTGGGTATGGTGACTCACGACCACCAGCAATCAGTACCACACACCACAGTGCCAGGTGTGGTGGCTCAAATCCCAGCACTCAGGAGGCAGAGGCAGGAGTATTACTGAGTTCAAGGCTTGCCTGGGCTACACAGAGAGCTCAGGGCTAGTCTGAACTACAAAGGGAGACTCTGCCTCCAAAGAGGAGGAGGAGGAGGAGGAGGAGGAGGAGGAGGAGGAGGAGGAGGAGGAGGAGGAGAAGAAGAAGAAGAAGAAGAAGAAGAATTTTGTCCAACAGCTATAGAACACACATTTTTTTCATCAGTACATATAATTTTTTCCAAAAGAGATCATATGCTGACAGGGGTACCTCAGTTCACAAATGTTTTTGTTTATAAACAATGTGGTTCACAAACAAAAATATTCAGCAAAGTTTTACTTCTGTTTGCAAACTGTGCATTGATGACCAAAACAACTACAACTTTCTTGCATACATACATGGACCTGGCCATCTTCTCTGGAATTATGGAATGAATTAAGTTCATTAACAGAGGTAGGTAGCACTGTATTAGGCCATAAAGTAAGTCTGAACAAATTCACAAAACTAATCTAATCCTATGTACCTTATCAGATCATAATGGACTAAGACAAGGAAGTAAAAACAAGAGAAATCACAGAATTGAACAAATATATGCAGACTGAACACTACAGTTTTGGATGATCAATGGGTTATTAATTTCTAGAATCAAATGAAAATAAAAATGACACATATCACAACCTATAGGACAAAAGAAAAGCACTACTGATCTCAAAAAATCAACAAGAAAAACACCCATTTTGAACTCAATAGTTCACTAGAAAGATCATATACCACAATCAGGTTGATGAAAAATTAGTTGAACATATCCACAACAGTAAACATAATATAGTACATAAATAGAATCATGCATAAAAGTTACAAGATCGCTTCATAAAACTCAACATTCCATCATGATAAAAAGCCCTGAATAACTTCAATACATGAGGATCATATCTCAATATAATAAAGAATATCTACAATAAATCATAGGCAACATCAAAATGCACAAGGGAAAAACTGAAAGCATTCCCTAAGAGGAGGATGCTCACTCTTACTACTCTTATTCAATACCATACTGAAAATGATAGCCACAGCCGTCCTGCAAGAAGAAACAAAAGGGATACAAATAGGAGAGAAGGCAGTCAAATTATCCGTTTGCCAATGATAGGACTCCACACAAAGCTGTTTTTTTCAAAGATAAGTAAAAATAGCTTGACACAAAATCAACACACAAAAATCAGTAACTTTTCTCTGCACCAATAATGAACTCACTGATAAAGAATCAGAAGAACGGGCCAGAGGGTTAGCTCAGTGGTTCCGGCGCCTGCCTCGCAAGCGTAAGGACCTGAGTTCGATCCCCGGTTCCCACATATAATGCTGGGTGTGGTGGCTCATGCCTGTAATCCCAGCACTCGGGAGGCAGAGACAGGAGGATTGCTGAGTTCGCGGCGGCTTGCCTGGGCACCATAGTGAGCTCAGGACCAGCCTGAACTACAAAGCAAGACCCTGTCTCCAAAAAGCAAAAAAAAAAAAAAAAAGAATCAGAAGAACAATCTTGCTCACAATACCTTTTTAAAGATAAAATACCTAGGAATCAACTTAACCAAAGCAGTTAATGATCTTTACAATGACAATTAAAAGGCACTAAATACAGCTAGGTATGGTGGTACAAGACTCTAATTCCAGAACTCAGGAGGCTAAGGCAGGAGGATTGTCATGAGTTTCAAGTCAACCTCAGATACATAAGAAGCTCAAGGACAGACTGAACCATCTAGCTAGACTCTGTCTCAAAAAATACAAACAAACAAAAACAAAATACTAAAAAAGGAAACTAAAGAAGATAAAATACATATTGCACAAAGACTCCCTGTGTTCATGAATTGGGGAGAATTAATATTGTTAAAGTGTTCCACTATCCAAAATGATCTATTGATTCAATATAATTCCCACCAAAATACCAATAATAATCTCTATTGAAACACCTGAATAGCCAAAGCAATCCTGAGCAAAAGAGCAAGAAGCATCACAACCCGATTTCAAAACATACTACAAAGCCATAGGAACAAAAACAGCACAGCATCAGCAGAAAAATAGTCAAGGAGAAGAGAGAATAGAACAGTAAACTCGGAAATAAACCCAAGCATCTACAACCTACTGATTCTCAACAAAGGCAACAAACACATACACTGGAGAACAGGCAGCCTCTTCAATGGTGTGGGGAAAACTGAATAAGCACGTGTTGAGGATGAATACTAGACTCCTACTCCTCACCTTATATAAAAACTGACATTTTGTATGTTTCTCCTTATTTTCTTCTTTTTAGATGTTCCTAATTAATACTACCAATACATAATTTTCCTACAAATTTCATCCTTATGTGTAGAGCAAATGCTGGCAAAAATAATCTTATAATGAAGTATTTTCTTGAGAAAAATAAGAATCCAAAATTGGAGGAGTAATGAAAGCACTGATCTGGGATCAATAAAGTGGGTTCAAGGACTAAAGTCACTGTGATCTCCCTAATTCTTCACCCAGTGATCCTCCCACCTCCAATTCACCACTAGGATGAGCTACCTTAAACACAAACTATTCCTCTAACTCATCCCCATTTCTCCTGTTCTTGATTAATTCATCTCTGAACTCAGCTACATGACTGCAATCCGCGCTGCTCTCTCTGGAGTGTTGGCACTATACAACTCCTTTCAATTCTCAGACCTCTCCATGACTGCCCATCCCTTCTTGCCTTTCCTTGCTCTTTCTTCCTGCTTAGAGTGCCCTTGTGCCAACCCTCATCCTTCTACTCCTCCCCCAACTTCTTCAATTGGGTACAATTACCCTCCAAAACTCTTTTCAGGCAGCATCTTCCCAGGAATGCCTTTCCTGACACCCCAGAGTGGATTAAAAATGCCCTTTGTGCTCTTATCGTAACAGGCACATAGCACTTTCTATGTACTATCACTCTGTGAAATTACCCAATCCCTAGAAAGGGTGCTACTCTTCACTGTACACAATACACTTGCGAGATATGTAACAAGTATGCAGTAAAATGAACTTTTCACCAATTCTTTGTTGACACATTCTAGACAGCAATCTCTATCATAAAAATTGAGAAAACTGAAAATAAAAAGCTAATCTTAACTGAGATTCTATTTCAAGACTGATCAACCTCATTCAGTTTCTTCATGCTGGAACTGATGTTAAATATGTACGTAAGCAAATAAGAGATCACTTTAATGATGCATTTCTAATAGCAAACCTTACTTAGTTCTATACTGAAGAGATCTTAACTGTTTCATATACTTAACTTCAGTACAAGTCTGAAGAAACTGAATAAGGATGATGAATCTTGAAACAGAATCTTAGTTAAGATCAGCTTTTAATAAATCATTTTCATTATATATGAAATACATAAAATATTTAATAAAATATATAAAATAGTGTATATAATTTTTATTAAAATATACAAAATATTTTTGGAACACTGAGATTTCAACATCAGAGAAAAAAGAAAAGGCAAATTGCTACCCAGGCTAAAGAAATGACACCAACATGTATATTACTGCATGCTCCATGGACTACTCAGTGCTCACTCAACCCAAGATAGTTACATGTGTTAGCATCACTCAAAAAAACGTGTACTAAATCTGTATATTTATTTCAGTGCCATTTGCCACATAAGAGTCACTAACAAGTATAATTCTCTACACAGAATGACCAAGTAATAAAGGATGAGTTATTCCAAAAGCCATAACATAACCAAGTGCTAATCATTAATATTTTTAAAAATTAAAATTATTTCATGTAACATCCATGAAATAGGTTTATTCAATAATGTATCATCATATGTTCTTTTTTTTTTTTTTGAGACAGGGTCTCACTTTTTAGTTCAGGCTGGCCCTGAGCTCACTATATAGCCCAGACAGGCCTCAAACTCAGCAATCCTCCTGCCTCTGCCTCTGGAGTGCTGGGATTACAGGCATGAGCCAACCATGTCCAGCACTCATAAATTCTTAATAATTAAAATTCCTACTTTAAAATAATACAACAACTTTAGAATCATATTATTTTTTGTTGCCCAGTGCTAACATCCTGATAGCAATACACACAGGGATAGCTTCCAATCATAAACAGCCCTACCACACAGCTAGCCCAATCACCTCGGACCATGTCACAATGAACCCACCTATCCCCTAGTGACTTGCTCTCTTTTGCCCTCCCATCCTCTATAAAAGCAAAAAACCTTGTGTGCAATAAAGAAGCAGCTTCCTCCCTGGACCAAGAATTGGTGTCTTGATTCTTGTGTCCCGCTCACCTGCCCGCCAGCACGACCCCACAGGACAACAACAACCAACAAAGACAACAATTCTTTCATTAAACTCTCAAGATGACTTCTCTATGAATGGAAAGGGACAGAAACAAACTGTCATTGTTGAGTTATGTAAAGCTTATGCAGTACCATACTGTTTCACAGGGACCTCCACATGTATAAGAAGGCTACATTGGACAATGAGAGAAGTTTTTATAACATCACAATTCCTTCAGAAATATATATATTTATTTTTTTTATTTATATATATTTTGGGGGGAAGTTCTTTGAGACAAGGTCCCACTTTATAGTTCAAGCTGGCCCTGAGCTCACTATGTAGCCCAGACCAGCCTCGCACTCATGGCATCTTCCTGCCTCTGCCTCCCCAGTGCTGGGATGACAGGTATGAGCCACCACACCCAGGGACAGAAACAAGATATGTTTTTAGGAAAACCAAACTAGGTATCAATGGAATGAGACTGTAGTGTCAAACCCTTAGGAGCTTTCTGGTTAGGGAAAAAAAAAAATGCCTAAATGAAATAAGACTGCAAACAAGAAGTGCTTTCTAAATACAAGATAAAAATACAAACTGCATGATTCAAATGTTCTTGTACCAGTTTAGCCATGATTACAGCTTCTTGATAAGGCACCTCAAAAGTAATCTCTACTTTCTCCCAAACCTAGAGGGCCAAGTTGCACGAAAAAGTGATCGCTAAGTGTTATAAATTAGAATGCTTTATCTGTGTGTATGTGCATATAATTCTCTTTCCTTTACAGTATAATTTTGTTTGAGGTACCAGAGATCAAACTCAGGACCTTAGGCTTGCCAGGCAGGTGTGGCAACACTGAGCTAAATCTCTGGACCTCCTTTATAGAATAATTTAAACAATGAATTATAAGTTCTGAAATATTTCAAAATAAACTTTGAATTAAATTAAAACTAACCAAAATGACTTTTCTGTATGACAATGTTACTATTTTACAACAAAAATATTTAAAAAGGGCCGGGTGTGGTGGCTCACGCCTGTAATCCCAGCACTCGGGAGGCAGAGGCAGGAGGATTGCTGAGTTCGAGGCTTGCCTGGGCTACACAGTGAGCTCAGGGCCAGCCTGAACTACAAAGCGAGACCCTGTCAAAAAAAAAAAAAAAAATTTAAAAATTTTTAAAAAATTATTAAAAAAGGGAAACCAAAGGAAAGCTTAGCTTAAGCTTACACATTTGCTAGATTCAATCAGTAATTCATTTTCATTTCTAATAAATGATGCCTTTCCTTTTATCTCCCTCTTAGGAGCTCTATTAGTGTTGTCTGGATCCCTTTCACTATCTCCTAGTATATGAAAAAGAAATTAATGTTTAAGGATAAAAATGAGCTTCCATCATTTTGTCACCAGAATTTGTATGCACACCTATCAGCCAATTATACAGACAAAACATTACCCATCACCATCCTAAAGGATGCATATCCTTATAAAACACAATCTGACAAAACTGTTTTATCTACAGTAATGTGTACATCCTTTTTATGCCTGTATAAATATTTCTGGCCTAAATTCCAGTTAAATTATTACAACTCTAACCAGCTTTCAAGGAAGACAACTTTTAAAATGTTGGGTGAAAGCAATTATTCCTAATACAGAAGAAGAAGAAAATATTTAGCAACCAACCAGCTTTAACTTATTTTTCTGAATGACATCTTTATTTTCCTTCTGGTATGTTTCCATTTTCTTTTTGGTGTTTTCCAGATCCACATTGTTGGTCAAGTTGAACACTGTCAGAAAAAAAAAAATGTCATAAAATGCAGTTTTATTATAAATCTTTAGTAGATAATAAAACAAAAAACAGAGACTTCTTATTTATGTATTCTATGTGTCATTTAATCTGCTACTATTTGGAAACTATCTCTACTTACAGCAACCATGTTTTCTCAGCTACACATAAGGATGGTCTCATCATACCACTGCACATAATACCTAAATATCATGATCGCTCCAGAAAACCTTGCCATCATCTTATTAGATTTTATTGTTATATACCCAAATCTTAATCTAGGATCTACTACACAGGTCTAACTCAACACTGAAAAGAATCCATGTTCTGGAAGTAAAAATTATCTAAAAACATTAAAAATCACATATGAGTATCACTTATAAATAGGTTTTACTCCTATTCCCAATGTCTCCAATATGACTTGGACCAAGTTTAATTATTTTCCATGTGATTGAGGTCTAAAAAAGCATAAAATAGGAGCTGAAACTTAGGAAGAAAAGCAAAGGATAAACTGGCATCAAAACTTGGAGTATTTTCCCATGAGAAGTGACTGACACATGTTCAGACACTGCTAAATTTTCAGTGAGTAAGAACTGACGTTTTCTAATTCTAAATCAAAATAATTTTAATTATGTCATATTCTTTCCTAAATTTACATATATAATTCAAAAGATTACTGTAAAGCTCTGGACCAAAACAAGCAAACAAACCTGTCTTGCCACATACATACTCATATGAAAAGTATTACCCTCCACTGCACCCTGCACTCTGCACTGATGACTCTATGACAGAATTAATGTTATTATGACTCTCCTGTTCCACAATTAACTCAAACCACCCTGTAATCTTTCTCCACACATTACTAGCTCTTCTAACCCTCATTCAATTAATCACCCTGTGTCCTGCTTCTTCTCCCTCCATCCACATGGGCATTCCCCATGGAACTCTGCTCTGCCCCTGTTTCTACAGATTCCTTTCCAGCTCTCTACTTTCTTTAATAAGCATCTCAAATAGTTCCTGGACTTCTGGATTTTAAACAGCTATAAGCGTGCTAGTATGGTTCAAAGCAGACCGTCCTCCAGAGGCCTAGTCCTGAGCTAATAGGACAGGAGGTGGTAGGAACAGTAGAAAATGGGACTCTACAGAGAAAGCAGGTCACTGGGGACATGTCATTGAAAGGTATATTTTATCCCCAGCCTCCCTCCTCACTCTCTTCCTCCTCTCAGCCACAAGGTAAGTCACTTTGCTCTCCACATGCTCTCCACTAAAATGTGTGGCCTTAACATAGGCAAGGAAACAACAGATCCAACTGACCAAAGACTTGAAACCTCCAAAATCAGAAACCAAAACAAACCTTTTTTCTTGTTAAGGTATTTACCTCAGGTATTTTGTTATAGCAACTGCAAAAACAAAGCAAAAAAAAAAAAAAAACACTATGACCAACACAGTTGTCTGTTTTGTTGAATATAGCCATCAAACAGATTCAAGTGTGATCCAAAACTTCATTTTTTGGGTTTGAGTTTTGTTTTGTTTTGTTTTTTTGAGACAGGGTCTCTATATGTAGTTCAGGCTGGCCCTGAGCTCACTATGTAGCTTAGGCTAACCTTGAACCCAGAAATCCTCCTGCCTCTTCCTCCCAAGTACTGAGATCACAGGTGTGAGCTACCACGCCTGGCATTATGGTATGTGGTTATAGGGGATCACATCAGGGATCTTGTGCCAGCTAGGCAAGGTACTGGAACTACTGAGCTAAATCTCTGGCCCCCATAACTTCATTTTTATCTCCTTTAAAAAAAAAAAAACAGGGCCAGAGATTTAGTTCAGTGGTTCTAGTGCTCGCCTCACAAGTGCAAGGCCCTGAGTTCAATCCTGGTAACCACATACAATGCTGGGTGTGGTGACTCATGCCCACCAGCCATCAATACCACATACCACAGTGCCGGGCATGGTGATTCATGCCTGTAATCCCAGCACTCAGGAGGCAGAGACAGGAGGATTGCTGAGTTGCAGGCTTGCCTGGGCTACATAGTGAGCTGAGGGCCAGTCTGAACTACAAAGCAAGACCCTGTCTCAAAAAAAATAAAAATAAAAATAAACCTATTTCCAGAAAACAATTTACTCTGATGTCAACTTAGCATAATCACCGTTGGAAATTCAGGCCATTTAGATATAGAGACAATACTCAATTCTATTACATGCACTTTAAAACTTTCAAGTACTGAGAAAAAAATGAAAATCAGTATTTGTTAGCACTTCTCCAGTTCTATAAATAAAAAAAGTACAAAGAAAATAGTATGATGGTAAACCAGTAAATCTAGATAGGAGGCAATGTGAGGCATCCTCCAGCAAACACATTCCAGTCCTGACACAAAATGGTCAAACCTGGAAGAGTCAAGCAACACTATCAGAAAGGTACCTGTCACTTGTTAATATAGGGAGTCCACTGCCTTGCCAACCACTCACAATTTTCCTTTGTATTTAATAGGCAGTCTTCTGGACCTCACTATCATCCTAAATACCTTCCTGCTCAAATTTTTGAAAATAAACTCTACACAGCAAAGACTTATAGAATATGAATGAGAGACACTTGACCTAATGTCTTCACTTAATCTTCCCAACAATTTAATGAGATAGGTGAAATAGGAAAACTTTAATCCTATGTGAAATTTATCTTAAATATAATTTATTTTAAGCTTATTAAAATTGTTAAAATGGGGATGGAGATTTAGCTCAGTAGTTCCAGAGCCTGCCTATAAGCACAAGGTCCCTGGTTTGATCCCTGGTAACCACATATAACAATGCTGGGTATAGTGACTCACGCCCACCAGCAATCGGTACCACACACCATAGTGCTAGGCGTGAGGGCTCATGCCTGTAATCCCAGCACTCGGGAGGCAGAGGCAGGAGGATTGCTGAGTTTGAGGCTTGCCTGGGCTACATAGTGAGCTCAGGGCCAGCCTGAACTACAAAGCGAGACCCTGTTTCAAAAAAAAAAAAAAAATTGTTAAAATGAATTCAGTAATGGTAAAATGTCAATATTCATCTTGTTTTTATTACCAAACAGCAAAAGAAATAGCAATATAAAAGAGTAATGTCACAATAAGAGATAATATGAACTTTTTCCTTTAAAAAGAAAAGAGCCATGGGCCGGAGGGTTAGCTCAGTGGTTCCAGCGCCTGCCTCACAAGTGCAAGGTCCTGAGTTCGATCCCCAGAAGCCACATACAGTGCTGGGTATGGAGACTCACGCCCACCAGCAATCAATACCACATACCACAGTGCCGGGTGTGGTGGCTCACGCCTG
>PVIC010045781.1:0-14497 GCA_004025085.1 Thryonomys swinderianus
TTTTTTTTTTTTTTTTTTTTGAGACAGGGTCTCGCTTTGTAGTTCAGGCTGGCCCTGAGCTCACTATGGAGCCCAGGCAAGCCTCGAACTCAGCAATCTCCTGCCTCTGCCTCCCGAGTGCTGGGATGACAGGCATGAGCCACCACGCCTGGCAGCTTTTAGACTCTTAAAGATTACTGACCCTGGAGTGTAACTCAGGGGTAGAATGCCCTACCTAGCATATGTGACCCTAGGACCCGCAAGGGGCTTTTCCGTATGTGGGCTTAATGTTTTGCTATTTACCATCAAGAAGTAAGAGAAACACATTTTAAACTATTAACTAATTCAAAACAGGGCTGGGTTGTATAGCTCAGTGGTAAAGAGCTTGCCTAGCATAGGTGAGGTCCTAGTTTCAATCTCCAGAAGACCTAACATAAATAAAAATTTTAATGAAAAAGTTTTTCTCCAAGAGCTTTAAATAAAAATTTAAAATAGAAGCATTATAGTAGCTAAAAGATGAAACTAAACAGGACAGTAATATACAAGAAGACAACAGATGCACAAGGCACAGAACTTAAGGAGCTAAAAGGAATGAGCGCGTTGCGTCAACATGAACGAATCTGGGAAACAATGCTGAATGAAAAAATACTTTTGTGAAAACCAAGGGACACACAAATTTCACATATACTTGGTGAGTTACGAAGCAAGCGCAGGGGATCCACACAGATTCACAAAAGCTCGGCTCTGGGGAGGTGGAGAAAAATGAGGACTGAAGAGGGCACGAGCCAACTACTCGGGCGTACTGTTTTTTAATTCCCCGAAACTGTCCAAGATCCGAAGCAAAGAAATGAAAGGCAAAAGTAAAAGAGAAGGAAGGAATCGTGGCGGTGTTACATCCTTGCAGTGCCTAGTCGGGCTCAAGGGAAGGCCGGCAGTCCCAGCTCTGGGGCGGTACATGGCCTCCGCACAGCTCTGGACACGCAGGGGGCAGGGGGCAGGGGCAGGAGGGCGGCGGGTCTCAGGGCCGCTGTGGCGGAGGGAGGGGCATCCAGCAGCGCGGAGCCGGCGAGCGTCGAGCAAGCGCGTCCCGGCTGGGTTCCCTCCCCAGCGGTCTCCCGTCGCCTGGGCTTTAATCTGTGTCACATTAACTCGCTGACGCGGAGCTGACGTTTCCCTGGATCGTGGGTGAGACTCACTCCTACCTTCTCAGCCTTGTGACTGTCGTATCTATCTCAGGCCTGGCATCTTGCTGGGAATAACGAATGTCAGAAAGGCTGACTTCCTGCGAGCTCGGAGTTGTGGCTCAGGCGCCTCGAGTGGGTCTATCCCACCTGAGCCCCTGTGCGTCGCCTGGGGCCCGCCGCCCACTGCCAGCCCGGCACCCGCTCTGCGGGGTCTTCTCCGCTCGAGGACTGAGGCGGCTGGCGCGCTAGCCTTGCGCGCCTCGGCTGCCGCCGCCAGGGGCCGTCGCCGCTCCCCCATGACACAGCAACAATAGGAGCCGCTCTGGCCCGCGCACCGCGGGTCCGCGCTTCCGCCGGAAGGGAGCCACCGGCGAAGGGGGCGGGCCGTGGTCGGTAGGCGCGATGGGCGGCCACGCAGACCAATCAAGAGTGGGGCGGGGCCGGCAGCGCGGCTGACGAAGCCCAATCGACGGCGACAGAGGCCGGCGGGGCGGGCCAGACGCGGGCTTCCGGCGGGGCCCGGCAGGCGCTGAGGAGGAAGAGCGAGCCTAGCGGCGTCTCTCGGCGGAGTGTAGGCGCAGCCAGGTTCGGGCTCGGGCCTTGGGCCGTCGGACGGGCGGGCAGGGTCCTCGGGTCTCTCCAGTGCCTCCTTGCCCAGCGCGTCCCGAGGACCCGCGCATTAACTCGGCGGGCGGGCGCGAAAGCCGAGCGAGGGCGCCCTGGTCTGGCTTCGCAAGGAGGCAGGACGCGGGCAGCCGCGCGGCGCCCGAGGCGGCGCCCCGCGGAGGAGACGTCAGCCAGTTCTTGCTGGCGCCAGGGCTCCTTCCAGCCCGGCAGGGCTTGAACGCGGGAGCCTTCGCGTGTGCGTACAGTGACGTCGGCGGGGCTCGGGATCCAGAAGCAGTGGTGCGGTTTAGGTGTTTTTAAGGAAGGGGCGAGGAAGCCCGGACTTGGCCCAGTTGGCCCGGCGCTGAGCCTTGGCCGGCCCAGGCGGGCCCTGTGGACTGACTGGGCAGTCTGGCATGTGAGCACCCCTGGCGCCGGCGCCCCGTCTCGGGGAGCTAGCGCGGCTGCGACACCCAGGAGGGAGTCAGGCTTTCGGCGACAGTGCTCCCACGGCAGCACGCCAGTCCTGAGTGCACCTCTGTGCTCTTTCAGGATGACGACTTCAGGCGCTCTCTTCCCAAGCCTGGTGCCCGGCTCTCGGGGGTCCTCCAACAAGTATCTGGTGGAGTTTCGGGCGGGAAAGATGTCATTAAAAGGAACTACAGTCACCCCAGATAAACGGAAAGGGCTTGTGTACATCCAGCAGACGGACGACTCCCTCATTCACTTCTGCTGGAAAGACAGGACATCTGGGACCGTGGAAGATGTGAGTGCCTGTTAACCCCAAAAGTGCTTCACGGCAGAGCATTCGAGGACATCAGAGCGGAGTGCTTGGGCATGTTGGTGCTCTCTGGCCAGGCATTGAGGGTTCCTGTTTTGCGGTAGTGGAGGCCCGTGGCCTGATGGTGCTGTGGTCCACTGGTTGGTGTATAGTTGGTCTCAAGGATGACAGAGACGGCTCTCACCTCTGTAGTCACATGTCATTAAATGGGCATAGTCCACAAGATTTAGCACCTAGTGACATAGTGTTCACTGATACAGTGTTCATTTGACAAAACTGGTTGAAGGCATTTCTCGGTCTGTGTCTCTGGTCTGAGAAGTGTAAAAATCCTGACCTTCATCTCAATCCTTAGGAAGGGAAAGAAGGCTTTTTCCTTTGAGAATTTTTTGTTCTCTGTTCCACATGAGCACAAGTGAGAGCTGACCTTTTACCTCATCTTGGACCACCGTTCTCAGAATGTTTTTATTAAAGCCCTTTAAGAGCTAATGCCACCCCAGCCCCTCTCCTGAATATCATGTAGGGTCTGCTGTTCGCCGTAGAGTGTCTGTAACCACGACTTAGCACCTTAGACCTGCTGGTGTTGGTAACTTGCTCTCTCTGTGCCCGGAGACTCTGGGCCCATTGGATTCCGAGAGACTGGGGCCTGCCAGTATGTGTGCACACGAGGCTGAGTCTTGTTCTTGTGGTTGTCAGGACCTGATTATATTCCCTGATGACTGTGAGTTCAAGCGTGTGCCTCAGTGCCCCAGTGGGAGGGTCTACGTGCTCAAGTTCAAGGCAGGGTCCAAGCGACTCTTCTTTTGGATGCAGGTACCTGGGAGAGTTTGTTTGGGGTTTAACCTTGTTTTGCCATTATGCAGTCTGGTGTAACCTGTGGTAGAATTGGCTTTGGCACACAGCTATGCTGGCTTGGTGTGTCTGAGATATGCTACAGATGATGGGGGTGCCAGGGGTCGCTTCCCCTGTCCAAAGCACGTGGCTGGACTTCGGGTGCCTTTCACTGTGGGCGCTGTGCACTGAGGTATGAGCAATGGGTACACTGCTTCTGGTTTCCATGGCCACCTCTGCCCCCTCACAGTGGGTCCCTGAGGCCCCAGAGCAGAAGTGGGGGTAACTTTGGGGGCAGGGACTCCATTGTGTGCTAGAGACCTGTAAATGTCACTGCAGGTTCCCTCTTACATAGTTACTTCTGGGAGTCACCACTCATTCTGCCACTTGTGGGTGGCCATTAGGCATGTTTCTTTTTCTTGCACTGTCACAGGCATTTTTGCAGTGAATGCTGCAGGTTATGGTTCTTTCCTGGGCCCAAGAGTGTTGTTACCTGTAGTTCAAGCTGCAAGAGCTACGTGCATTCTGAAGCATATGTGCGCACATTTGCAGTTCCAGTTCGGACAGATGTTGCTCTACTCCCTCTGCAGATGTGGGCCTGCTGCTGACCCCTAACAGTGTCTAAAGGGAACGCAGCTGAGCACCAGATAGTGTGATGGGCATGACCTTGTCCCAGTAAACTTTTCTGTTTACAAACAGGAGTGGGAGTGGTTTGCCAGCTGCTGTAGTTTCTTCTCTTCCTACCTCTATTCTTCCTGGTTTTGCTCATTTTTTTAAAATTGAATTCTTTATTGGTACAATTTATATACATCTCACAATCTCACATAACATTGGGGAATTTGTACCAATATATGACACAAGTCAATTCTCATTTTTACCCATATCCCCACCCACCCACACCTCCCCACCCCCTATATACATACTCTTTATTTTCTTTGAGAATCATATTTATTCCTTCCCCTCATTACCTGGTTTTGCTCATTTAATGCTTTTCTTGCTCCTTTGCTAGGAAGACAGACTGTACCCTGAAGCTTGCAAGGTTCATAGCAAATGCTCAGGCACGTTATGGTACTGTCTTGCAGTTCTGGGGGCTCATTCACCCCTTGGGCAGAGGTGTGGTGTGGGTTGATTGTGTGCACTGGTTAAGGGCAGGAGACTGCCAAGGGGAGAGGGCTTAGCCTGACTGCTCTGAGTGTTGCCCTTTCTGGGACATAGTAGCTGCAGGCCAGCAGCCAGTGGGGAAAGCAGAGTTCTCAGGTGCCGATACTACCATCCATCAGGTTGGTCCCATCTGTGCAGTAGGCTGTGCTGAGGGCCCTGTGACCAGGAGGACAGCCAGCTGTGCAGGGGCCTTCAGGAGCCAGTGGCTCATGGGGCTTCTCTGCTCAGGCCCTTCTCTTCTCCAACCTTGCAGGAGCCCAAGACTGACCAGGATGAAGAGCACTGCCGGAAGGTCAACGAGTATCTGAACAACCCCCCCATGCCTGGGGCACTGGGAGCAAGCGGCAGTGGAGGCCATGAGCTCTCTGCACTGGGCGGTAACAGTTACCTTGGGCTCTGGTGGTTTAGTCCAGTGTCTTCTAAGCAGTTAGCAAATATAAATTGGAGTCCCGTTTGTGGTTCTAGCTCAGTGCCACCCCCGTCTTGTCTTTGTGGGTTGAGACATGGTGATCCCCACTGCCCCTTACCACGTGTCATTCCCACTACAGTTCTGGGCTCTGGCATCTTCCCTTCGAACCATGGTACCCATACAGGCTGGGCCCGGGCCACAGGAGGCCCCAAGTCCAAGCCCTGTGTCTTCCAGGTGAGGGGGGCCTGCAGAGCCTGCTGGGGAACATGAGTCACAGCCAGCTCATGCAGCTTATTGGACCCGCTGGCCTTGGAGGACTGGGTAAGGCACCACCCTGGCTCTCAGAAGCCAGTCTCTTCCCTGTGCTTGTGTCTGAAACCAGTGTTTCTGTAAGTGTTGCTGGTGTTCTCTGCGTGTGTTCCACGTGCACATTTGGCTGGGGCAGGAGCCCAGTTTGTATTTTGGGTGGGAGCTCCAGGGCTGTGCCTGGGGTTCCCAGGTTGGCCTACCACCAGCTGCTCACAGGGCAGCACCGGCACACGTTCTGGACACTTAGGGGGCAGCTGGTTCATCGGCCAGGATTTGGCCTGGATCTGACAGTGTGAGGGCAGGACAGAAGGGTCTGGCTCAGCAGAATAAACCTTCAAAAGTGGGCTCGGAGCGGTCGGCACTCCTTCCCAAGACCTGGCTGCCATGTTCTCTAGCTTCCCTGTGCGTGTCCCTCTCATCGTGGGTGGGACGTGTGAGGCAAGCTAGGCCTGTCGCCGGTGGACAGGGCGCGTCTCCTTGTTGCTCCTAGGTGGGCTGGGGGCCCTGACTGGGCCAGGCCTGGCCAGTCTGCTGGGGAGCGGCGGGCCAGCAGCGAGCAGCTCCTCGTCCAGGTGAGCCACAGCACCCGGCTGGGCACCCAGGCACATCTGTCCGCCACCGTGCCCCTCCCTTCTGCAGCTCCCCTACGGCAGGTGGGTGGTCGCAGTGGGCAGCAGGCGAGGGTCCTTCAGGCCCAGCCTCCTCCCGGAGCAGTGCGCCTGCATCCCGCAGCCGTCTCCCGGGTATAGGCCCCTGGTGGAGCCTCGCTGCTCCAGCAGTGCCCTCGCTCTTCCCAGCTCCCGGAGCCAGTCAGCAGCGGTCACCCCATCCTCTACCACCTCTTCTGCCCGTGCCACCCCAGCCCCTTCTGCCCCAGCAGCTGCCTCAGCGACCAGCCCGAGCCCCGCACCCAGCTCAGGTAATGGAACCAGCACGGCGGCCAGCCCAACCCAGCCCATCCAGCTGAGCGACCTCCAGAGCATTCTGGCCACGATGAATGTGCCGGCTGGGCCGGGAGGCGGCCAGCAAGGTAAAGAGCGTGCGCAGCGGGCCGGGCCGGGCTGCCCCCCTTAGGTTCCCTCCCTGGCTTTCCAAGGCGCTGGGCTGAGCAAGTCCTAAATTGCTGCCCTGTTGAGCCCCACTCTACCTCTTGTCTGCATGTTGGCACTTCTGTTGGGGCCCTCTGTGTGGGTGCCTGGGCCAGTGCAGCCCCTGATGGCCGTGTGGTTGTACCCTAGTGGACCTGGCCAGTGTGCTGACGCCGGAGATCATGGCTCCCATCCTTGCCAACGCAGATGTCCAGGAGCGCCTGCTACCCTACCTACCCTCTGGGGAGTCACTGCCCCAGACCGCAGATGAGATCCAGAACACTCTGACCTCACCTCAGTTCCAGCAGGTAGGAGAGGGTCCCTGCCCACCTTTGGTGTGCTGCCTACCTGACCTCAGGCTTTGCCCACACCTTGCTAGTGGCACTGGGCCATGCTGGAGCTGCTGGTGCTCCCAGCACTCAGCTCACCACATGGCTTTCTTACAGGCCCTGGGCATGTTCAGTGCAGCCTTGGCTTCTGGGCAGCTGGGCCCCCTCATGTGCCAGTTTGGGCTGCCTGCAGAGGCAGTGGAAGCTGCCAATAAGGGCGGTAAGTGCCAGAGCTTTCCCTCACTGTGCAGAGGGGCCTGACTTCCCTCACCCTTCAGGCAGCAGCCCCAGGCCAGGGTTCACCAGTGTGTCACCGTGTTTCAGATGTGGAAGCATTTGCCAAAGCTATGCAGAACAATGCCAAATCTGAGCAGAAGGAGGGCGATCCGAAAGACAAGAAAGATGAAGAGGAGGATATGAGCCTCGATTAAGTTATTTGATGTCTTTTAAGGAATTGGAATTCTTAGTCCTGTGACTCCTGTAGTGTGGTTGTGATTTGTTGCATATCTCGTCCTGTTCCGGCTTACTAATAAATAAAAGTTCTTTCTTTTACCTGCCACCTCTGGTCTTTCTTCCCCCAGCACGGGCTGCAGCAGCTCCTCCGTGTGGGCCTGTGTGAGGGCTGACGGCTGTACCCCAGGTCCCACTACCTGCCCATGTGGAGTGGGTTTCGGTGACACACTCGCTCAAACAGTGCTTTTAATTTTGTCTGAAGAACTGGTGATGTTACACGTCTCATCTCAAACTGCCAAAAATTAGGAGGGGAGTAAAAGGATGAAAGCCCGTTTTATAGTGTTTTACCCTTTCATTTAAAAAGATATAATTTAATCCCTTTCCAGAAATGAGACCTGTCACCTGAAGAATTATCCAGATAAATACCCACGATGCCACCTATTAAACTACTGAACATGGAAGTGCGGGAAGGGTGGAGTTGGGGCCCGGCCAGCCCGTCCTGCCGTTGCACCTGCCCTTCTCACGGGAGAAGCAGCTGGAGGGTCCTGTACAGCTGCACTAGACAGCTGGGCAGCCACTGGCCCCAACCGCCCCCTGGACACCTGCAGAGTGAGTCACGGCGATGGGGGACCGGTTCACCACCAGCTTCCTCATGCAGCCTCGGTAGGCAGGGAGCCCGGACTGTGGCACCATGGTCTCTGGGGGAGCAGACGACGGGTCAGTGGGGCGGCAGCCCGGTGCCCAGGCCCTTCCTGTGTAGTCGCTCACCCAGCCGCTCGCCACTCGGCTGCCCTTACGCAAAGGGAGAGGCACCCAGTGCAAGGCGGGCTCCCACCTCGGCCAGGGGACTCACCGGGCAGGCCCCCGAGGTGCAGGGGAGCGGGGCCGTCAGCCACGGCCGCTATGGTGGGGCCCACGGTGTGGTTGCTGCGCGTGTCAACTTCCAGCCGGAGCACGTTCCCGCTCTTGACGGCTGCAGGAGACGCGTGTGAGTGCCCCCGGTCCAGCCAGTCTCAGGCGGGCTGAGGCTGCCCCTGCTGAGTCCTCCGGCTCCTCCCTCTGGGTCACGGGAAGGGACCCACTCACCTGCCAGTCGGTGCCACTGCCCATCACACAGCGCTGCAGGGTGCGTCACCCACGTGGAAAACTCCCCCGCCCCATCATCCGCTCGCAGCAAGACCTGCGGTGGGGGGGTCAGGCCTGTCTCCCCGGGCACCAGAGGAGGGAGACCCCTGCTCTGGTACCGCAGCCCTGCTCACCTGCTTCCGGAGCACCTGCAGCTGCAGGTAGGGGGGCCCCTGGGCCCAGCCCAGGTGGAAGACCAGCCCAGCGGCTGCCGAGGGCCGCAGCTCCAGCTCCAGGCTCACACGGGGCAGAGCGGCCCCCGGGGCTTCTGTGGGGAGGGTCCCTGGTCAGCTCGGAAGGCCCAGGCTGGGCCACAGCCTCCCAGAGCCCCCCGCTGCACCCAGACCTAGAGTGACGACTCCGCCGCCGCCCGGGAAGAAGAGGCCGCTCTCCAGGGGGCCTGGGGTGCAGGGTGTGACCCCCACCATCCGAGTGGGGGCCCCCAAGGGCTGCCCGTCCAGCTGCAGGCTCCTTACACAACCACTGAAGCCGACGGCCACCTGCGGGGGGAGTGGCTGGAGCCGGCGGGAGGGGCCAGGCAGGCGGGGCTGGGGCGGGGCTGGGGCGGGGCTGGGGCGGGGCAGGAGGGCTCTCACCGGCGTGTAGGAGCCGTTGCTGGCGGCCGGGAGGCCCCCCACAAAGAGGGTGTGCGGCCGCAGGACCTCTGCCCTCGGGGCCCGATGGCGGGGCCGCTCGCGGCTCCAGGCCCGGACCCCGTCCATCTGGAGCTGGAGCCGACTCTCCTCCCAGCGCACGGAGACCTGTGGGGGGCGCGGGTCAGCAGGCGGCACCCAGAGCCTCCCGCCTCGTCCCGGCCTCAGCTCCTCACCGTGTGCCACCTGCCCGCCCGCGAACGCTGGCGACTCTGGACACGGAGGTAGAGGCCAGGCCCTTCTGTCTGTGCGACAAACCGTCCGTGGCTCAGGAAGAGAGCCAGAGAGGGGCTGCTGGCCGCCAGAGGGGCCGCGAAGAGCAGGAGGCCGTGGGGGGCGCGCGGGCGGACGAGCATGGAGAGCCGGAACCTGGAAGCCAAGCACAGAGTCAGCCTCGGTGGCCGCTGCGGACCCTCCCAGCCCGGCCACACCTTACCAGTCCCTGTGGGGACCCAGGATGCCCGCAAACTCCAGGTGACTGGGCAGGGGCCCTCCAAACTGGAAGGTGTCCGGCATCACGCGGAGGTGCAGAGGCAATGTGCACTCGGGGTCCTGGCGGGGCTGGCGGCTGCGGCGGGAGCTCTGGAGGAGAGGGATGGACGGGACGGACGTGCGGGGGCTGCCCCTGCCCGCCCCCGCTCTGCCCACACCACTGGGCCTCACCTTCCGAGCCACGGCCCGCAGCCCTTGGGCTCCCCGCCCTGGGGTCTGGGCGTGCAGGGCCAGGGCACAGCCCGTGCTCACGTTGACACCGCCCAGGTTCTGCTGCAGATCGAACACTCGCTGCGGCCCCAGGAGCCTGGAGAAGGCGGCAGTCGCTAGTGGCTGTGGGTCAGCGAGGCCTGAACCCCGCATGCCCGTCACTCACCGCTGCACAAAGACATTGCCAATGCAGCCCTGGAAGTTGCGGAAGGAGGTGGCGGACTCGGACAGGCCCCCCAGGACTAGCTGGGGGAGTTCCTCAGACGCGGGGTGCTGCCTCGGTGGCCCACGGTGAAGCCTTGTCTGTTCCAGCTGATCATCCACATACAGCCAGACCCTGGAGGCGCAAGGGCAGTGTTTCCCCAGCCCTGCCCGCCCAGACGGCAGGGACAGCCCAGCCCAGCTGAGGCCAGAGGCCAGCCAGGCCCCAGCACTGAGGCCCGTGGGCGGGGCTCACCCCGTGACGTTGCTGTAGAAGGCGGCGTAGTGGGGGGCACCATCATTGAAGACCCCTCGTGTCCTCAGTTCTGTCCTCATAAGCCGCAGTGTCACGTGGCCTTGCTGCAGGGACACCTGGCACAGCCCCTCCTGACAGTGGCCAGGTCAGCAGGGCAGGGCAGGAACCCGGACTCTCCCTCCCTCCCGCCACTCGGGCCCCAGACTGTCGCCACAGCAGGCAGGAGCAGGCAGCAGCCCGCTCGGGCAGGACCAGACCAGGGAGGGCTGCGGTGGCGGGGTGCGGCCTCACCGGGGACGCGCGGTGGTAGAGCAGACCGCTCTCCTGAGAGGTGCGGAAGCCGATGCCGGAGTAGCTGTCGCCGGTGAGG
This sequence comes from Thryonomys swinderianus, assembly GCA_004025085.1. Taxonomy (NCBI): domain Eukaryota; kingdom Metazoa; phylum Chordata; class Mammalia; order Rodentia; family Thryonomyidae; genus Thryonomys; species Thryonomys swinderianus. The sequence goes on from PVIC010045781.1 coordinate 10,435, forward strand.
GGTGGCACATCGGGGAGCGCCAAAGGCAGGGAGCCGTGGCCGTGGAAGGTCACGGTGCGCTCCATCTGCGGGGAGGGAGCTTTGAGCGCCGCCCTCGCCGGGAGTGCAGTGCCCGTGCGGGCAGCAGGGTGGCCGCTCACCAGCAGGTCTGCTGTGCAGCCGGCGCTGACGCCTGTGGTGTTCAGCCTCTTGAGATCCACGTATTTGCCGAGAGCTTTGATCCCCTTGATGCAGCCTCGGATGGAGCCCCCGGAGGGGAAGAGCCGCTGCAGGCTGCAAGGGCGGCGGGGTCAGCACACCTGAGCCCGTCCCGGCCACGCTGGGCGCCACCGCCACGCACCACGTCCTCACCTTGGTGGCAGCCGCTCGGGCGGGACCCCCCCCAAGTAGTAGGCACTAGCCATGTCCAGCACGTTGTCCTGCTCCACGCTGAACACCGTGGTCCTCTCCACACGCACCAGCACGCGCTTGCGGTTGCTTGCCAGCAGGAACACCTGGATCTGGGGCACAGGCAGGGGCTTCAGGCCACACCGCAGCCTGGGGCCTCCCGGGCCCACAGGCCCACGGACTCACCGCCTTGCTGGCTGTAGTCAGGGGTGGAGGCGGCTGCAGGGAACTGGCCTCTTTTAGACCCGAGCCCAGGTCATACAGGAGCACAAGGTTGCCTTTGAGCACTGCCAGGCACAAGAACTGGCTCTAGGGGTCCAGATCAGCACAGGGTGAGGCTGGGTCCGCACAGGGTGCGGCTGGGGGAGAGAGGGGGGCGGGTGGGTGGGGCCATGCCTGGTACTTCAGGAAGAAGATGATGCCGTTGTAGGACACGAGCCGCAGCTCCTGCTCAAAGCGCTTCGTGGCACTGATCTGTTTCTCAAAGCTGATGTGGGCAAAGCCAGTGCCTTCCAGGTAGGACCCGTCTGTAAGCCACGGGTCCCCTGTCGACTTGGAGCTGCAGGTTAGAGGTTTCAGCATCAGCAGGGCAGGTGAAGGGGGTAGGTAAAGGGGGCAGGTGAAGAGGCAGGTGGGCCAGGCCATACGTACCGGGCACAAGGCCTGTCCACAGCCGTGTCCACCTGGAAGGCCCTCTCAAAGTTGTAGAGACTCATTACCTCCTCGTTTAGAGTGTCCAGTTCAATGCAGCCCCGGTAGCCAGGGAAGCGGAGGGGTGTGGGGGGCTGTGGGCAGAAGGGTCAGGGCTCCTCTGACTCAGGCAGGAAATACCAGCAGGACAGGACAGGAGAGGACGGGCCGAGTTGCTCCCAGGCAGTCCTGGGCAGGGAGAGGCTCACCGTGAAGCCGCTGGGGTACCCGCCCACGTAGAAGACAAAGTCGTCAGGCTGCAGGCTAAGCAGCCCCTCCATCCCAGGAGCCACCGTGTCCCCCTTAGTCTCCTGGACTGTTGGCTCCTCCATCGTGACAGACATGTGGCCAAACTGGAGGGTCCTGGGGACAGAGGCGAAGGTGTGGGGCGAGGTGTGGGCAGGATCTCACAGCAAGGGCACAGCCTCTCCCGTAAAGCCTCACCTGTCGATGCTTATGGTGGCGAACTGGTCCCCGATGTCCTCATCGATGCTGAGGGTCACGGGGCCAGCTGCACCCAGCCGATACACCCAGTGCACCGTCCGGTTCCTCAGAAACACTCCCATGTAGTCCCCGGTGGCCTGCAGCCGCGGAAGAAAGGCGCTGGACACGGGACCAAGCACCACCCACCTCCGCCCTGCAGCTCAGCCTCGCCACCCACCCACCCTGCCTGTACCTGGCGGCTGCCCATGTACAGCACGAAGCGGTCCCTGGCCTGCTGCCCGGGCGCTGGCGCTGGCTCAGAGCTCTGCAGGTGGAACTTGAGGGCAGTGTAGGCGGCGAGGTCGGCGAGGTCCCGCGGGGTGCGCAGCTGCACCCCCGAGTGCCCGCTGAACTTCATGGACACCTTGACCTGGGGAGCAGGTGCGTCAGCACTCGCCGCCTGCCCTCCCTGTGCTACCCTGCCCCGGGCTCCTGCCCACCTTGCTGGCAGCGCCCCGGGCCTGAGCAATGAGCTCCCGCACACGGCCGATGCTGGCGGACAGGGCCAGGCTGGCGTTGTGCGCGCTGCGGTTCTCCAGCAAGCTCAGCTTGGCCAGCAGTTGCGGCAGCGTCTTTTCCAGGGAGGACACTGTGGGCGCAGGGGGTCAGCTGAGGCCCTCGCCCACCTCGCTCCCAGGGCTCCGGACGGCTGGCTCACCTGAGCGACCCGCGTCAAGCGCCACCCGGCCCAGGTCCTGACCCCGCAGGCCCCCAAACTGGCCCTGCCACCGCTCCAGGCTCCTCTGCATGTCCTGAAGCTGGGACTGCACTCGACTGGCCGTGTCCTGGGCCTCAGCGGCCACAGCCTTGGCATGAGCGATCTTCTTGCTCGTCTCATCTGCAGCAGGCAGAGGGCACGCATGCTTGGCAGGGGCTGATGAGGCCCTGCGGGTTCGCACCCCCCTCATGCCCTGCAGCTCGGTGCAGTCAAACCGATCCTCAGCCCCGGCCAGCCCTCCCTGAGGAAAGGTGCCTGCCTGTGCCATCTTCCCTGCCCTGGGCTGCCACCAGCTCCCAGGCCTGCCCAGGCCTCTGAGGCTCCAGCCAGACCTTTGCAGGACTCGGCAGGCATGGGCACCCTCTAAAGGCTGGAGAGCCCGTGTCCCCTTGCTCTGACATTTTATCCACCTTGGCCTCCATGTCTGACCAGCTGTCCCCTTCCTGAGAGCCAAAGCCCCAGAACGTGCTCCAACCCCACCCCAAGCTGCACTACGGCCACACAGATGCGACCGTGTCCTCTGTCAGAGCCACACTGCCAGACAGCCAGCAGGCCACCTCAGGCCAAGGGTCTTCTCAGTGTGGGGACGGGGGCAGCAAGCGAGGCAGGACCTCCACACACCTGTGTCCATGGCCAGCATGGCCTGCACCTCCTGGACCTGGGCCACAAGCTGGTCCTTCTGGGCCTGAAGGTCTCGGAGCTGGGTCCTGGCACCCTGCAGGGTAACCCGCGCTGCGGGGGAGGCAGGCTCAGTGGCGAGGAGCCCAGCCCGGGCTCCTGACCCCTGAGGGGGGCCCCTGAGTGGAGCCCAAGGGCAGCCGACTCCATTCCTGGCCCGAGTCACACAGGAACAACAAACCCCACACACACGTGGCCCAGAGGCCATGGTTCTCGGAACTCACTCAGGCCCGACCTCCGCTGCTGCCTGAGCACAGCCTCCTCCAGGGCACTGCTGTTGGCCAGGAGCTGCTGGGCTCGGGGCGCCAGGCCCTGCTGCACCACGGTCTGCAGACAGGGACAAGATGCAGTTCACAACACCAGGAGACGCAGGGGCTCCTGCCACGGCCTGGGAAGCCAGGGACTCACCTGCCACGCGTGGCTCGCCTGCTCCCAGGCCTGGCTGGCGGCGCCCCCAGCAGCCTGCATGGCCTTCAGGATGCTGCTGTAGGCGTTGGAGGCCTCCACGGCCCTCTGGATGAAGCGGTCCTGGTTAATACCAAGGATGATGCTGTACAGAGGAAGAGGAGGATCAGAGAGACGTGTGGGTGGGGTGGGGAAACACCACCCCTGTACCCTTCCCGCGGCCTGGGCCCCAACCTCCTGTGAAGCCGAGCAGTCTGACCCCTTTGATGGTTTCTCTTTACAAGGTGCCTCCCAGACAGGCCGCCCCACCCTGGTCTGACTGGACCCAGCAGGGACCTGGGCTGCACCCTGGCCACACACCTGGACAGGTTGACTGCCAGCTGGTTCAGCTGCTCCGCGTAGGCCTCGGCAGCCTCCACCAAGTCCAGCTTGCTGCCGGCCGGGGAGAAGGCCCTCATCTTGTCCAGCAGCGGGGTCTGAGCCCCATCCAGGCTGGCGGCCAGGCGCTCCAGGTCCTGCGGGGAAGCAGGGTCAGAAGGACTGCCACCCCGCGGACTGTTAGGACCTGTTAACGGCACCTGGGATGCCACGGCTCGCTCTGCATGCGCGTGAGCATCGGGATCGACCCCAGCCTGTCGTGTGGCCAGGAGCTGGGCAGGAAGGGCCTGGCGCAGTGTGGACTCCGCTTACCTCCTTGGCTTG
>PVIC010045782.1:0-14495 GCA_004025085.1 Thryonomys swinderianus
AATTATCGGTCAAGGCCCTCCAAACATGAGTTGGCTAAAAAGACATCCTTATTAACAAGATGCGGGGTAAACTGGATATTTACATGAAGAAGCCTAAAACTGCATCCCTCATGCTCACCCTGACCAAACCCAAGGCAAAATGGACCGATACTTTAGTGTAACAACCGAAATGTCTCTAAACATACTAGAGGCAAAAACAGAGGAACCATTTCTTTATGGAACTATAGGCATGTGCAGTGGTTTCCTGATATTACTATAACAGTTCAAGAAATAAAAGAAAGATGGATTAGAGGGATTGTATGAAACTTAAAAGTTTCTGCATAGCTAACAATCAACAGAGTAACAAGACAATTTACACAGTTGGAGAATGCACTTGCTAGCTATTCACATGTCAGAGGGATAGTATCCAGAATGTAGGTGTATAAGGAACTCAAAAAGTCATCAACAGAAGAACAAATAATCAATAAATGGGAAAAATCTGTGAACAGACACTTTGTAAAAGAAGTAGTATAAATGCAAATAAATATATGAAAGATGTTCAAAATTTTTAACCATCCAGAAAATACAAAATAAAACTATATTAAAAATTCACCTTAACTCAGAATTGGCTATTGGCACAAAACAACACAAGCAGGTATCATGTGCCAGAGTGAAGATGCAGAGAAAAGGGAATATTTGTGCACTGTGGTGGGAGTGTAAACTAGGCAGTCACTATGAAAACAGTGTAGAACTTCCTCAAGAACTAAAATTAGAAATGTTGTATAATCCAGAAAGGCTACTCTTTGACATATAAAATGCCAAATAAAATGAAGTCAATGCACAAAAAGGACGTGTGGATTCACATGCTTACTGTGGCACAGTATATAAGACCCAAGACAGCGAATCCACTCAGGTGCTTGTCAACAGATAAAAGGACAAAGGAAATACAGTATGTGTACACAATGGAGTATTATTTAGTCACAAAAATGATTGAAATCCTGTTATTTCCAGGAAAGTGGATATGTCTAGACATCATCATGTTAACTGAAATTAGCCAGACTCACAAATGTAAGAATCATGCTTCCTGTCATGTGTAGAAACATCAGGAGGAAGAAGATGTTCTGAAGTTAAAAGAGAGACTATTTGGAAATGGGGACGGGACAGACAGAAGAAAGGGCAGTGATAGGGAGTGTGAAAATTAAAGCACAGTATTTGCATATATGGAAATTAACAGTGAAATTTATTATTATGTGATTAATAAAAGTTAATTTTATGGGCCGGAGGGTTAGCTCAGTGGTTCCGGCGCCTGCCTCGCAAGTGCAAGGACCTGAGTTCGATCCCTGGAAACCACATATAATGCTGGGCGTGGAGACACACCCACCAACAATCAACACCGCATACCACAATGCCAGACGTGGTGGCTCATGCCTGTAATCCCAGCACTTGGGAGGCAGGGATAGGAGGATTGCTGAGTTCGCGGCGGCTTGCCTGGGCACCATAGTGAGCTCAGGGCCAGCCTGAACTACAAAGCAAGACTCAAAAAAAAAAAAAAAAGTTAATTTTATGATAACAAAGAAGAGACACAAGGATTATCATTCTCTTTCCACCATGTGACAGCACAGCAAAGAGATGGCCATCTTTAAGCCAGGAAGGTCTTTGGCAGAAGGGGACTCAGCTTCTGTGCTATGGCTTATATCTAGATGTCTTCCCAACAGGTCCCAGGTGGGCCCTGACTGGGTCATGGATATTGGTACTGCATCAGATCATTTATTGGTTAAGCATTATCTCTTGCTGTGGGTAATGAGGTTATTGAAGAAGGAAGACTTGACCTGTGTAGGGGTGGCAGCAAACAATTGATTTGTAGCCTGAGTGGAATAAAAACAGAAAGAAGGAGGAAAGCTTGCTGCTTCCTGCTTGCCCTGCCAAGAACTGTTTCTCCTCTGCCATCCCACCCTGTCTTGGATCCAGCCAACTATGGGCTGAACCCTCTATAATCTCCAACCTTAAATAAACTTCTCCTTTAACTTTTGGGCATTGAGCATTCTGTTTCAACAATGATAAAGTAAGTAGAAAACCTGTAACCCAGAAGCCATTAGAACTGTGACCAAAGCCATCAAAATAGAATTAGCCACACATGATGTTTATGCATGTACATGGACTTCTTCTTGTCTTAGTCCCTTTCCTATTGCTGGTAACACTACTAACAGGGTAAAGAATGGGAAGAATGTTTATTTGGGCTCATGGTTCTGACCCAAAACTGAGAAATTACACCTAATGATGTCATTTTTGCCTGTAAAGTCCCCAAATTGCCCAGGAATCATGCACCAGGATGATGAACAGAACATGAGTCACCTTGATAAACAGGCTACGAGAGCTGACCCAGGGATCACAGGAACAAACAGCTCATTCAGAAAGATGGAGCCCTCATCATCCCTGAAGCCTCTCATCTCTTAATAATGTCATAGTAAGACTGGAATTTTAGCAGAGGTTTGGAAAGATGGGAATATGATTAATATGTAACAGGTACCAGTTCCCAAAGATGAAGGTAATATTCTGTACTACAGATGTAATCTAATAAAAGGAAAGATAAAGGAGGAAAACATAAAATGTTTCCTCAAGGACCCACTACTTGTCTCAAATTGAAAAGTTTGTCACTCTCCCTACATCCACCCCATTCCACCTCCACTCACCCAGTTACAACTGCTGATTGTTTTCTTTCTTCCCTTTCTTCATTCCATGTTTATTCACAGACTTCCTGGTACCCATGTCTTTTAAATACTGTACTAATTCGGCTCCTATTTGATTGTTTCAAAAATAGTTCTGGCCTTGTCTTCTGACTCTGCCATTTCTAGAGTTCACCCATTCTCGTGTGTTCAGATCTACCCAGATCTCAGTTACTCTTGCTGTCTGGATTTGTTCTGAGCACACGTTGACCTCAATGTGGATGAATATAGGGCTGTTTCATTGTGAGCATGGCTCTATGGGAGGCTGCTGTGAGCATTTTGTAGACACTACTTGGTGCCTAAGAGATTTTTCAGGGGACATTTTTGGGAATGGAATCGTTGGGTCACAGTGGGGCTGGATATGCTTCATGACTTACTTGTTCCAAAGTCCATGTTGATATGTGTTTACTGACGAGGAATAAAAGTCTCAGTGTCCTTGACAGTTAAAGGCAGAGCCCCACATCTGTATGCGGTGCCCCAGGCAAGGTGGGGAAGTCCTTGAACTTCAGTGCTTCAGTTTCCGGATGTATGAATTAAATCACTGGTTACTGTGAATAAAAGGGAGAGAGACAAGGAGACTGAATGACTGAAAATAGTGCCGGACATTTTATGATACCTCTGCCAGTATCCACTCTTATTTGCGAACAAAATTCTACTCATCAATTGATATTTTAGTATGGTTTATGCAACTATGTTTCTCAATGAAAATTACCCCCTATAGTTCACCATTTAGACCCTTTTTCTCTCCTCTCTTCCCTTCTCTCCCTGTGTTTTTTCACTAGGCTTCCTAATGTTCTCCAGTTTTCTCTTCTCAATCAAAACTTGAGGTAATGTCCAATGAACCACATTAAATACATTTTCTATTTGGGGTCTTTGCTTTCTGTACATGTAGTCTTGATAAAAACAAGAAACAGAAGTCTTACTACACTAAGTCAGTTGCTAGAACGAATAAGCACATCTGGAAGCTGCTATCCTGGAATTAATAGAGTAGTTCAGGAAAGATAAAGACTTTCCACCAGCTCTCAGCTCCATGTACGTGTGTATGTGTGTGTATGTGTGCATATGTGTGTGTGTGCATACTTCCATGCATGTGCTCATACATGCGTGGGCTGCGTCTCTTCACAGTGAAGGTAAAAGACCACAGAGAGCCTCAGGTCTGGACTGGTGGTTGTTTTCCATCAGACCTTCTAAAGTAGAACGTAGGAGCTTAGAGAAATAGTGTCTTTCCACATCAGGATTCTCCTCTGTCTTAGTTTTCTTGTTAGTGAGACAAAATATCTGACATGCAGAGTGAAAGGAGGACAGGTTTGCTTGGCTCACAGTTTGCAGAGGCTTTAGTCCCTCGCTGGCTCCAGGCAGTGGCGGGCTGAGGGCATCGCGGAGGAGAAACGGTCCACAGAAAATCAAGTCAGGCAGAAGCATCAAAGCAGAAGTAGCAGAGCAGCTTCTTTCTGCCCTTTGGATCCCTTCCCGGTGGGCATCTTGCTCCCGGTTTTATGTCCTACTCCACCTTCACAGCCCTAATCCAGCCACTCTCAAAACTCCGCACCCACGGCTGCGCGAGGCTTCAGAGAACGTCTAGATGCAAGCCACGACATCTTCCAAATTCACGTCTCTGTCATGCTACTGAGCATGGCCAAGTATCAGCTAAACTACTTTCAGGGACTCCGCTGTCTCCTGAGGAGCTCCTGACGGCTGTTGGTGTGTGTGCTGCGCGCGTGACTGAAGGAGTATCGCAGAAAGGCTTCATGCTGGCCAGCGATGGCGAGCTGGAGGAGCCTTGCAGTGGGTGCAATGGACTCCAGGCAGATCTCCTGGCACCTGAGGCCTCAAGGATGCTCTATCCTTGGGAAAGGAGCTAAGGTGATCCCACATTGACCAGAGCAGCCCAGACACGATGCCCAGTGTCCACACAGGAGCGGAGTCACGGAGAACAGGAGACCTGAAGAGAGCACAGTGTGGGGCAGTGACCCCAGAGAGGGACTTGCCAGGACTGCAAGGTGCTGGAGGGTCCAAGGCCTGAGTGTCCTCAGAGCTCCCAGGGCAGGGCGGCCTATGCCATTCCAGTTCGGGCTTCTGCCTCCACAAGGAGAGAGGGAGCACTTTTCTCTTGCTTCTGGGACACCCAGAGTTTGGCAGTGTGTTGTGGTGAGGCAGGGTGGTGCCCGGCGCAGCTCTGACGCTGGTCTGGAGGTCATGTGAGCCCAGCCTCTGCCGTCTCGCTCCTGCCTGCATGTCCGCGCTGCTTTCATTCTCTCTGAGTAATGATTTGATTCAAGATAAGACCTTTCGGTAAAATCAGCAAAGGCTACGCTCTCTGCTCCCAGGTAGGCTCCACCATGGCAGGGGCGCAACGAGCTCATGGTTTCCTGGGCCAGCCTGGGAGTCAAGCCTGGAGCCCTGGCACGAGAGCTGCTCCGAGCCGTGAGGGCTCGTGTGGGTCACTCGCTGGCCCTCGGCCTCCTCAGGATGGACGTGGAGAGACAGCGGGTCTCTGCAGAGCTGGGGACGGGCTGCTGGGCTGGGAAGTAAATTTGAACTAAGAACCTGCCCCTCCCGAAACGCTGCCACTCGATTCTCATTTCTTTCCAGTGTTAGTTCCTTCTTACCCTCGTGACCCCTGGTATTCCAGTACGGTTATGGGCCTTCTAATCCCTTCCCGACAGCTTCTCCTCAGCAGGGAGGGAAAAAATGGACCATGATACAAGGCACCACATGGGGGTGGGCTGTCTGGATGGTGCTGCTTGCTTCCTGCTGAGATCGTGCCTCCTCATTCCGACTCTCAGCAGCCGCAACCTGGACAACGTCGGCGGCAGGAGCATTTGCAAGTATCCAATTACGGGTTTGACACTTTCCAAGGCAGTTACAGTCTCCAGCACCTGTGTCAAACCCAAGTCTAGTTCCAGCATTTCTCACAATTAGCAGAGGGCAGTTGCTTCCATGGCGTGCCGCCAGTTGGGATGATGAGCAATTTCCCCCTGCCCAGAGCCCCCGAGACAGCTGCTAGCTGTGCCGCGGATGGCGCTGCCGCAGCGTGAGAGCCGATAAAACGCAAGGTGATGGTGCCGGCTCGGGCAGCGTTCCCCAGGCTTGTCTGCCCTTGCCGTGTCTCAAGGGACCGCTAGGCTTGCACCCTCTTCCTCGAACAGTTCTCCCAACAGAGAGGAGGGTGCACTCCCCCCAGCCGTCTGCCTTGGCCGCCACCCCTTTCTCTCCCCAGGTTTCCTCTCCCCCTGCATTCCCACGGGACAGTGGTTGGGAGCTGTAGGGTGGGAACAGTGACGTCCAGACGCGGCTCACGGGCCTTTGTTTCTTGGACCGTGAGCTCTGTGAGATAAATGTGCGCCATGGCCGGATGACCTCAAAAGTGGGGAGGGAGGCGTGAAATCATGGTAAAGGCCACTGTTGTGATTATTACGTGTCCTGAGTGCAAATTAACGTGCACTAGCAGAGTACGCCTGACCACAGCACAGATTCTTAGTGTTGCCTGCACCATCCAGGGCAATGAAGTGTCCAGTTTTGCTTTTTTTGTTTTGAAACAAATCACTTCTCAGAAATGGCTGATTCAGTCACATGAGCATTTTAGAAGTCAACGTGCACACTCAACAAAACTGGACACGTGACTTTCATTGCTTATATTCTTCAGGAAGCACAGGAGCATCCCTGTGCATGGCCCCTTAAACAGTCCATAGTGTGGACCCCTTTCTTGTCACTGGCAAAACTCAGAAAGGAGTGTCCAGGGAAATCAATGCCAAGAACACAGCCCACATGGCCAGGCCATCTGCCTTTGGTGCCCAAGTCCTGGGACACAAGGAGTTCCTTTTTGGGCCAGGAAGTTCCATTTTGAGAAGCTGACCAATCAAATGGCATGCCTTGTTCCAGGTGGCTTCTGCATCCCAGTGGTCCACCATCTAGCTACCTGGGGTGCTGGTAAGATGGACAGCACGGGTTTAGTCTCTGCTGCAGCTTCTGCCTAGTGTGTGTGCAGCCTCGGGCTCTATACCCGGTACCACAGAAACAGAAATCCCTATTTCATTCTAACTTAACATTTTCTGCTATTTAGATAGATATAACCTGATTAGCGCATTGGCTTATCACGTTTAGTTCTAAATTTATAAATTCATCAATGCTTACGACAAAACAATGGAGAATATAAAAAAACACACCAAGAGGTGAAATTGTTAGGATGTTGGATCAGTAATATCAGAAGAGGAACCCCAAGTCACAGTGGTTTGTGTAAGTGGGCAGTTTATTTTTCCCCATATCAAATTCAGGGTAGGTGAGTAAAGGGCTGTGAGGTGACCAGGCATCAGAGCATCTGCTGTGTTCTGCTGTGTCACTGTGGATGCCCATGTCCTTCCAGAGCGGCTTTGCAAGCTACTGTCACGGCGACCGAACTCCAGTGGGCAGGACAAGAGGAACACAGATACATACCTACAACTGACTAAGTAGATAGAGATACTGATCTAGATAGAGAGAACAGGCCCACTCCTCCCAAGGGGATATTCAAATTGTACTTATCTTCATGAATCAGTCAGAAGCCAGTCCCGTCACAGTACCTTGCGGCAACATTCCTGGAGTAGTATCTTTCTGGGTGGTGCTATTTCCTGCTGAAAAACTTAGGAGGGATAAAGTAATGTCTTAATAATTTTATTAAGCGTTGTATTGTATTTTATTTCAGAGATTTTTCTTTTCATTTTTCTTGGAAACCATTGAAATGGTGGTCAGCTTTTTCTTACTCAACTTGGGTTGTTGAAAAAGCTTTTTCTGCAACGCACTGACAGAGAACTTATGTTTAAATTACCGGGTAAGTAACAACAACTTAATTGACTACAGGCACTTAATTTTTTACTTTTTAAGGGTAACCATATGCACCCATAATTCATAATCTATACCAGTAGAAGGGATTCAGAGCAAATAAGAACCCTACAAAATGTTACTGAATTTCTAAAGAGGAGAAAGTTTTTCATTTAGAAAGAATTTCCTATTTGGAAATTCTGTTCCCACCCTAAATCTGTTTATTATTTTTCCTTTGTTTACTATTCATACTCAGGATCTTTAATTTTTAAAAAAAACTTCATCTCATTTAAGATTTTAAAACTGTACCTTATTTTGGTTTGAATTTCTGAGAATGTAATCATTTTACTGGTCTGCACTTTGCATGTGTAGAGCTTTTCCAGGAGTCACATGGGTCCCCTGGACTGCAGCTCCGCAGAGCACCGCACGGGGGCACTCTTCCTAAAACCGGCATTGGTCCTCCTGTCAAGGATCTTTAAACTTTAAACCACCTGTGTAAGTTGTTAAACTACCTGTGAGAAAAGTGAGACTTGAAAACATGTTTAAAAATATGTGACAACGAATTCCCAGGGGCTGCCTACCTCATCCAAAGACCAAAACCCTTGTGGTGGCTTGAAAGATCTTTGAGGGTGAACTCCCCGCCTCAGTCTACGTCCCCAAACATACTGTCCTTTCCCGCTCTGGAGAAGCCACCTCATCTTTACCTCTGTTCCTTGTGTTATTTTTCCATGTTTTTCTCCACAGATGATTCCTGTTTAGAGGGCTTTGTTTTGTGTTGTTATTTTTGTTTTGATGTGTGTCTGGCAATAAGAAACATGTCTCTTTTGATTGTGGCTGTCTCCCAGTCTCCTGGACTGGGTCGTTGTGCGTGTTGGAAAAATGTTATATGCTAGAAAGGAAATGGATTCCTTTTCTGTTACTATTACAAAATTCATGAGGCCCACATTCTAGAGGTTAAGGGCGTTGGTTCCTAGACTAGACATTGGTGGAGGACAGGACCACAGTGGCAGAGCACGTGAGAGAGGAAACTTTCATAAGGCAGGGCAGGAAGCCAGAGAGCAGGAGGCACTATTCCCAGGGCCTCCCACTAGACCCTGCATGCGGAAGACACCACTTGCTCTCTGCCCTGCTGCGCCGGAGACTCATAATCATCATTTGAGTTTCAACAGCTGCTTCCTGTAACCCCAAGAGGCCACTCTCCAGCCATGTCCAGCTGTGGCAGGAGACAGACAAAGGAGGCCTTGGGGGTCTAGCCGCAGCATGTGCCCCCGATGGAGGCCTCTAGGAAATGTCAGACGAGAGGTTGGATTGACATCTTCCCCCTCTGTGCTGCAGACCGAAGGAAAAGGGAAAACCCACATGGCCTGTAAGAAGTCAGAACTCACGCCGTCAAGCAGACACAGATGAGTAGGTCGAGTTCAGTTTGGTGATGGAAACCAAGGAGGCCAAGTGGAGGAGTCTCATCGTGGCGTCTAAAATCACAAGCCACAAGTACTGAAGCTGAGAAAGCAGGATTCTCACATCATCAAAAAGCACCTTTTTCAAATTCAAGTTATTAATCTTATGAAGGGAAACCTTGTCCCAGTGTGAATCTCTCTCTGACATTTTCCACGCCTGGAGCGCATACCCCAAGGCCTATGAGAAGTCAGCTGTTTTCATTCTGTTGTGAGGACGCCTGTCCACTTTTCTGACCGCAGCCTGCTAGCTCATGAGTGATGGCATTGTTTGTCCCTTAGGCCTTTAAAATGCCAACGGGTCCCCCTAGAATGTTCTCTTGTGTAACTGTCTATTCTCCAAGGAGCTGTTTCCCGTGCAAGCCTACTTCTTGACCACACTTGTCCTTCCCTGCATTACGGTGTCTGGTTAAGAAAAGATGTTTGCTGCTAGTTATCACTACCATGGGCAGGACAGGTGGGTATTTCACCACGAGGTTCTAACTTTCTTGCATTTTCCATGTTTTATGAGCACTCACGATGTTTCAGGGCTTGTGGAGAGTTTATTGACCCAAACTGTTTTTCATTTTTTTTATAACTCTCTTTTCCTTTGAAGACGCTATGCATCAGAGCCACTGCTTTTCCAGCCTGCTAAAATGTTTGTCGAGAATGAAATGAATATTCATAATAGATTGAAATTTTATTTGAGAAAACAGCCATATAAAAATTAGGCTGTAGTGATTTTGACTCTTAAGGGTCATTAAGCTGGAGCTGGTAGCTGTTCAGTTTCATTTGTGAAAACTCGGGCCGTACAGACTCCAAGGCTGGGAGCAGCGTCTGCGTGCACCTCCTCCTAAATGCCTGCTGCGTGGACGGATTGCAGATAAACACTGACTCCTCGTCGTCTGCAAGCTCAGCACTGGAACAAAATGAGAGAAGACGTACTTTCATAAGGAGTACTCATAAAAGTTTACTTGTAGACATTTGGATTTCAGTGACTCACATAAATAAATGCATCCTCCCCCTCATTGAACACATTTTCTCACTGTCTTTGGTCTTCAATCTTGACGTTGTGATTCTATTTTTGTGTTTGTAAAGAAATAAGGTGCAAAAGTCATCCTTCCTCCTCAAATGAAGGTGTAGCAATGCTATACATTCTTTTAGAGACCACAGAACTGGACCACCAGTATATCCTCCTGTTAATTCCAGTGATCTGCCCGTGGAGTGTTTTCACTTTTCTGTCTAGATGACCACATGGCCTCTGGGATGATGTCTTTGCCCCTCCCTTCCAACCCGGAGACATCTCCCTCCTTTTCTGCTGTGCTGTCTAGGGTCTACATTTCACTGAGAAACAGAAGTGATGGTCCTTCACCTCTTCTTCTATTATTCTATTTTCACTATTTCTTGGATGTTTTGAGGTTTAGAACAGACTTGAACAGGGCACAGATTTCCTGTGTACTCCCCTCCGCATCTCACCAGGCCCCGGCACGGTGGTGCATCTGCTGTCGCTGATGAGCCTGCAGGGGACACACGCAGTTACCCAGACTCCAAGCTTCACAGCAGCCCTCACCCCCACAGTGCTGCATTCTGTGCGCTGGACACACGTGATGCCACACACATAATGCCACACACGTGTCACTGCAGCATCACGCAGAGTATCGCCCTTGACTTGAAAAGGCTCTGTGCTTTACCTGTGTCAGACTTTTTGCCTCTGCCCTGCCAAGCGCGCCACTTTCCACTGTCTCCAGACTGGGGCCACACAGTAGGCTTGCTTTGCCAATGGAAGTCTTTCATGTACTAGTATGAAAATAAGTTTTTTTGTAGCTTAACAGCTTATTTCTTTTTAGCACTGAGAGAGTAGAGTAGTCCACTGTGTACATGTGGTCACAGTGTATCTGTTCACCTAATGAAGACCATCTTGGCTACTTTTAAATGTACCCAGCCATGAATAAAGCTGCTTGGAATATCAGTGTGGAGGGTTTTATGTGCACATGGGTTTGCAGCTCCTTTGGGGCGAAGAGCAAGAAGGTGATGGCTGGAATCTATGCTTAGATTGGTAAGAGCCCATAATCTGCTCCCAGCAGACGCAGCACTTGGCATGCCCATAGCTATGCACTGGAGCTTGATCTCATGTGCCCACTGTGGGTGGTGGGGCTTCTGCCCTGAGATGCTTTCATAGGAGTATAGTACAGTCTCACTGTTAGGCTCTGTTTCGTCAATGGCATGTGACGTAGAGGACATTTTTATCTGTTTGTCCTTTGCATATGAGTATCGTCTTTGGTGAGATACCAGCAAGGACCTTTGCTCACCATTTAATCAGATTGTTTTCTTTCTGTCAAGTTTTAAGGTTTTTTGCATATCTGGGATACCAGTCCTTTATCCGTATGTCTTTTGCAGCCACTTCCTCCCAGGCTCTGGCTTGCCTTTTCATTCCTTTGATGGCCTTTATTGTTTTAAAGATAACTATAAAGAAAATGTTCCTAATGTGTCCCTATTTCTTGTAACATTTTCACATGATTTTATTCTATTTTAGTTTTTCTAAGATAATTTTATTGAAGGAAGAAATTTTTTCTGTACCATCATGATAATTATTTATATAATGAATACATGTTGAAAAGTATCAAAATGACCTGTTTATGTCTATAACAAGTTTATACATTTCCTGGTTTAACTAATTTACACTGAAGCCTGTATGATTTCATTGTAAAACACACAGATTGCGTTTGTGAAGTCACTTTGAACGCACCATGAAATATTTTCCTCTCTTTCTCACTGTGGTTTTGGCAATCACTTGCTCATGAAAGGCTTGGCCTGTGTCACTCCCTGATTTGATTGAAGCACAATTTGTAAGTAGCAACATTTACTTTTCTTAGAAGTTCATCTTTATGAGTTTTGATAAATGTATATAGCTGTGTAACCACCACCATGGTATAAATATAGAATGTCTATAATTTTCCAAAGAAATATCCTCCAAAATCTTTCACATTGAGCGTACATCTCTGAATTTGTCTGACAAAGGCCTCCTCTTTGTATCTATAACTTTGCCTATCCCAGTTTTGCACATGACATTATTTTATGGATTCATCCAGTATGTATAATTTTGAGGAAACTTTGTTCACTTAAAGAACTTTCAAAATTCACCACACTGGTGA
Organism: Thryonomys swinderianus; assembly: GCA_004025085.1. Lineage (NCBI taxonomy): Eukaryota > Metazoa > Chordata > Mammalia > Rodentia > Thryonomyidae > Thryonomys > Thryonomys swinderianus. Next base: position 12,085 of record PVIC010045782.1, read on the forward strand.
ATTATTGGTTACTATTTCTTTCTTTTTTTTTTTTTTTTTTTGAGACAGGTTCTCACTTTGTAGTTCAGGCTGGCCCTGAGCTCACTATGTAGGCCAGGCAAGACTCGAACTCAGCAATCCTCCTGTCTCTGCCTCCCAAGTGCTGGGATTACAGGCTTGAGCCACCACACCTGGCTCGGTTACTATTTCTTTAGCATTGCTCAGTAGTATTCCACTGGATAAATGTATTTTTTTTAAAATTCTACATACTGGAGCACAGCAGCTTTATCTCCAGCTTTGGCAATTTTAGGAAGGTGTTATGTCCATTAGCACCTAAGACTCTGCACGCCCATGTGCCCATTCCTCAGTGATGACTCAAGGAGAGGTGAGGCTCATTGGGGAGGTGGTGTACATCTACTCTGCACGTTTTCAAACTGAGTTTTAGTATGCCCGACCAGCAATTTCTTCTCCCCTAGTATAGATCAGTGTTGCATTTTTTTCACAGAAAGTTATCATAAGAGATCCCACATTTTATACATGTAGTGGGTGGTTAAACAGTCTGATTTTCATAGAAGTCTAGACTTGTCAGTTCCTATGTGGGCACTTACTTCCTGGTTGATGTTCTTATGCTATTTTGAAACGAATAGTAGTTTCTCTTTTCATTTTTTTTCTGGAAGAACAACAAGGGCATAAACTGGCACCACAAGTATCCACACGCGCTACAGCAGGCTGTCCTGGTCACATGACTGTCACCGAGGCTGCTGCTGCTTGATGTCCACACATGGGCCAGGCTGAGGCCACTGACTCAGGACTCCAGTCTCCCGCCCTAGAGAGGGACATCGTGCACCCACAAGAGTGAGGTCGGGTCAGGTGAGTGTAGCTGCCTCTCCTCCTTCTCCTTCCGTCTTTGTGACTCTTCTTCCTTTTTGTTGTGGCCCTGGAGACCCCGTCACCAACATTCCACACACAGCTGAAGATTCTGACCACACTCCTTGCGGGTTTGCCTCCAAACTAGTCTTTGTTGCTCAAAACAGACAGACTCAGGTCACTCTATTCTCATCAAAACTAACTTGGGCAAATTAATGGTAGTATATTCACAAAACAGAATTCTACAAAGCAATAAAAACAGGGAATTATTGACACAGAGCTCTCTGAGATATAGTCTTGAGTGAAAGGTCTGACGTACAGAAAGAATACATATTACAGTGCTGCTGCACTGATAGGTAATTCCACATAAGACTGCAATAACACATGACAATAGATATAAGAAGCCTTGTTATTGTAAATTGTTACTGCTTGCAAATAGGTGACACAAGCTTTAGGTGTCATTGAAAAAGTCCCTTCTCTTTATCTGGTGGGTGATTACATAAGTATAAAATATATTAAATTTCATCAAACTTTCCACTTAGTATTTATATATTTTACTCATCTAGATTACATCTTAATAAAAAGAATCCAAAAGCAACTCATACAAAATCAATGTAACATAGCACACTAGTTAAAAATCTAAATACTTGCAAGTAAGTGTTAAGTTGAAATGCTCAGTGATAAAACTATTTGAACGCCACTGGTTTGCCTTATTTGCATGTAGATCTTATGTATGTACCTTTCTATTATTATTTCACATTTGAGAGTCGTATAAAGTAATTATGACTCTTTCAGGTTTGAAAAGCATAGACAGTTCCTAGAAGATAAAGTACAAATAAATAAACGACCAAAAGTTCAGTGTCTGTAGCCATTAGAGAAAAGCAAATTAAAATAGCATTGAGATTCTATCTTACTCTAGAAAAAATAGTTATCAACAATAATTCAAATAATAGCAAGTGCTGCTCAGACTGCGGGGTTAAAAGAAGCCCTTCTACAGTATTTTGGTGAATCTAAGATACTACAACAACTATAGGAACCAGCATAGAGATTCTTCAGAATGCCGAACCCAGAAATTCTATTCAACCCAACTTTTGCTCTTTTGAGTTTCTTCTGGAAAGAATTGAAGACATCATATTGCAGTCATCCATGCACACCCCTGTGTATAGGAGTATAATTTAGAATAGCTAATTTTTGAAACACCCTTTAGCAACAGAAGAAGCGATAAAGAAAAAGTGCTATTTACATACAATGGAATAGCTCTTTATGTATTCATAAAGAATACACTTGAATTATTTGTAGGTAAACAGATGAAACTTGAGGCTGTGACTTCAAGGCAAATATGTCGAACAAGGTGAAATATCATGAAGTTTCATTTATATTAGGAACCCAAAGTATAAATCAAGAGCAGCACAAGAATGAAGGAATATGCAGAGATTGTAAATGGGAAGGGGAGCAGTAGCGAGAAGGAAGGAAGATGGATTGGGAGGGAGAGGAGATAAGATACAAAAGAATCGAAGAGATGGGCCGGAGGGTTAGCTCAGTGGTTTTGGCGCCTGCCTCGCAAG
>PVIC010045783.1:0-14496 GCA_004025085.1 Thryonomys swinderianus
TGAACTCAGCAATTGTCCTGCTTCTGCCTCCGGAGTGCTGATATTAAAGGTGTGAGCCACCACACCAGGCATTGGGGTATGTGGTACTGATTGCTGGTGTGTGTGAGTCACCACACATGGTATTGTTGTATGTGGTTACTGGGGATCGAACCAGGGATTTTCCACTTGCTAGGCAGACACTGGAACTGCTGAATCACTGAGCTAAATCTCAAGCCCTCTGATTCCATTTGTATGTGCACACAACTATGGCATGCTAACTTTTTGGTTTACAACTATATAAAGTTCCAGATTCTTCTTACTAAAAAGTATTTCTTGTAGTATTTCTATGTTAGGCACTTGCCTTATCACCATCCTTTTTCCCTAAATAATGGTTTGAGATTACAGCAGACCTTATGGAAATCAGAGACTGCTTATAAATTTTACAGCACACAGTGTTTTTGATTACTCCTTCAAACCAATTTTGCCAATTAACGTACATGGAATGAAGAGTGAAGAATACTTAAATGACTTTATGAGATTAATGATTTTTGAGCTGGATAAAAATTAGCTAATAATACACTAGTGAGACTCTTTCCTATGTCATACTTATTATAGGTTATTATGTTTTCAGGTTTTTCTCAGCAAGGCTATACCTTCCAGTAAGATTCTGATTCCAATTTCAACTTATCCTCCTTTTCCCCCAACTCTGACTGCTGTGGGTACCACTTCAAGCTGAAACAGTGTTTTTCCTTCAGGATCTTGCTATCAGCTCATCTGTTCCAGGACCATAGTTTGTGCTATTACCGAGGATGTGAGGATGTATATTTGGGTTCCAGTTCTCCAAGCATGAGACTTAAAACTCCAACCCATGCCCCTTCCCTGGCAACCAGGTTAACAATTTTCTTTGTGGTTGTGGATATAACTCTTCAAGGGTACCAGAGAAACCCAAGGATACAGGAGGGGTGGACTAAGTCAAAATGCTATGAAAAATCCTTATTCTTACACAGATTCAGCCATTCTTTTCTTGAGTACTCTCCAGACTGCTTTCCCAGAAGCACTGCCTTGAAAAATTCAGTTAATTTCCAAAGTTTTAGAGAAGTTGATTTTGACTTTTGTTGTTGTTGTTGCTGACAGTTTTCTTTTAAGTCCGCAGAAGTTTTTATATAGTTATATTTGTTGATGGCTTCTCAGCGATGAGTTTTTACTCATAAGACTCCCTGGAATAATGTGTAAAGGAATATGAGAAATATATCTGATGTTGAATCCAGAATATGAGATTTATTTCATAAGCAAGGGCCTATTCCATTTAAATCTCTTGGCTCTATACTAGGGATTTACAAAAAATTCAATAGTACCCACAACTTAGAAGTCACCATTCTGGGGAGGAACAGGTAAGGAAACTGACTAGTACACTTCAATGTTACCATTAGCAGATACCCTAGGGAAAACAAGAGGCATGAGCAAGGAGAATAATCTGGATGAGGACATTAAGAGAGAGGGGTTTTCAAATTGTGCAAATGTGTGTGTGTGTGTGTGTGTGTGTGTGTTTGGGTGTATGTGTAAGCACATGTAGGTGTATGTGTAGGGTGTATGTGTAAGCACATGGACCTATGAAAAACAGGAGATATTTGGATAAAGAAATAGCCAGCCTCTATTAAAAGTGAATGTGTAATACTTTACTATAAGCCACTGACTGTAATACCTGAAGCACACACTCTATGGATACACTCCTTGGGCTTACCTCCTGGCTCTGCTATCTCTGAGTAATGTATTGTGGCCAATCATATAATCTCACAGCTAGGTTTCTTGTTTGTTACATGTAATTCTATGAGCACATTCCATAGTTTTTCTAAGCATTAAATAAGTCAACACTTGTGGCATATAACAGGCCTGTGATAGTGAGTGTTGCAAAAATGTGAACCGTTATTATAATGTTTATCTAAAATATAGAAATATTGAAGGTATAAGAGAAATGCATCTCTTATGATATACATGGTAGTAAAGCAAAACATGACCACTCTTGTTAGTTGTTGGGGATCATCAGAGGGAAGAGTGAGTCTCAGTGTCAGAGGGGAGACAAAGGCCCCAGCGATGCTGACAAATCTGTCACCCCCATTGGTAAGTGATGTCCTAGGAGCCTCAGTGAAGAAGGCAGACCAGCAGCACGGAGTTCCTTGGGCTGTGCCACTTATATTCCTCTAGCCTATCTGACCTCTGCACTATCATGAGAACTATGGTGTCTTTCCTCCACCAAGTCAACAATATCATGTCAGGAACCAAACATTACTTTCACTATTGATCAATTTAGAGCTGGAAATAAAACCTACATCTTCATGCATGTCGTCCAAGCTAACTCCCAGACCTATATTTAATTATATACTTAATTTCTCGGTAGGATGAGTGAAGGGTCTGCCTTACGGAGCCTGGATGCTCTAATATGTTCAGTGTAAATGCCAGGAGTCCAGGGAATCTCACTCCTCAGACAGCACCTGAATGTGGTGGTTATTTCAAATTAAAGTCATCTCTGGGTCAGCAGAGACTAGATGACACATTTTATGAGGTTCTGTTATCTACTAAAGACAGGATCCACCAAAGAAGGACACAGTTACCTTTAATCTTATAAAACTTCATTAACCAAGAAAGGTAAAATTCGCATTACACAGAGAGAAAGTGAAAGTCAAACACCGTATCTACATGTGTCTTTCCTAGGCTAAATGGGTCTTCTGGGATTATTCATCTCCCATAAAAGTCATTCATCATCCCGCTACAATTTCTCACCCCCTACATTTTTCTCTCATCTATTAACCTTAATAATCTATTCAGTACTAACTTTCTCTCATCATCACATACAGATAGATATGTCTACTCACTTTCCCCTATTTTCCTGAGACCCACTTATTTCAGCAGGCTCAAAGTTCTGAGTTTCAGAGAAGGGAGAGAGCAATTCCCCCTACCCTTATAGTAGCTCACATATTACCTCCATGGCATTTCTACTATTCACTTCTGAACTCAAATCTCTTTAATCATACAAGGCACAAGAAAGCTCTGATCCAGTCAGTCAGAGTGGATTTAGGTCACTGACCTAGAAAAACACTTTTCTTGGACTTTGTGACTGTGGGCATGAGAATATTTGAGCAATGACCTGATGCTATTTTCTCTCCGAAACTTTTTTTTTTCCTAATACACTTTGGAGACCTCAAGTCAAAACACAAGAGAGATGAGTTCCTTCATAAGAAAACAAATGGCAATACCGAGGATAGCATATTTGATTTGTTTCCTGGGGAAAACTCAGCCTCTTTTCTTTCTCCTTTTATTTAATCAACAATCTGATGGGGTGAAGTGGAAAAAGGAAATGAGGCACGATTGGTTCAGATTTTTATGAATAAATATATTTTTATTTTACCTTTCTGCAGTGAAAGTATATAGGTGTAGAATATAGGGAATCACCAGAGCCAGTTGTAAATGATGTATGAAATGAGAAGTTCTCAGGGGCTTGGCTTTGCAAACACTGTCATGCTAGGCTATCCACAGCTGCGTTAAGCTTAAACAAAACAGCATGCTTGAGGATTTTCAGGCTAAAAAGGACACTTTATCAGTATGCATAGGCACAGAAAAACACAAAATAAAAACTTTAATGATCACATTTAAAATTTTAATTCACAGAACTGTATGAATAATTTTGTTCTAGAGTGTTTTCTCCCAGAACTTTCATATAAAATTACTAAGATTTTAGAAAAACTCTTCTGTATTTCAAAAACCTGAGAAAAATGTTTTTGATTTACTATTTTGTGGCACATAGTGAAACTGCAGCAAAAATTTAACAAAAGGCAGAAGTGCTTCACTGTTTACTTCACTTGGCAGATTAGAGCCTGTATCACTGAAGGCAAGCCGGAGATCTAACCTTATGCAGGCCACAGAAAGAGAGGATTTCTTACCAAGTGGCCTATATGTGGAGCTGGTCACAAAGTGCACTACAGATCAACAAAAGCCTGAGTCTAACAGTCTCTCCAGCTCCATCTCTGAGGCTGATTTAAAGTTGTTCATTGCATTTAGGAGCTGAATTTACTATAAGGTCTCAGTCTCAGTCTCAGTTCTAGATTATATTTGCTCAAACTTCTCTGGAACAAATTTTTTTTTCATATCTGAAAAAGTGTGGTGCTATCCTTCCCAATCCTCCTTGGAATGATATAATTTGAACAATAAATTCTTGGCTTAGAGCACACCCCAAAACTGTATGACATCTTTAACCCCAATAATCCCTGATTTATCCATAACAGTTAATGACAGGAAGTACCATCCAGTAAATATTCCATAAAACAACTTACATTTCTTAGTCTCTCTTTCAAAAGGGTCACATGTGATTAGCTGTAGCCACTAACCTGTGATCTTGGGCATTTAAAAGCTGGTATTCAACATTTATACTTTCTCTTCCTTGGATGCTGAGAGCTGGGTCCTAGGTGGCCACCCTATAGGAAAGGAGAACCCACACTAAGTCTGCACAGTAACCCCAGCCAGGCTCTTAGTAGGAATGTAAAATAAACTTTGTTAAGTAACACCATCAAGATTGGTGGTTAATTTAACAACCACTTCCAGTCAAAATCTGGAAAAAAACTTTTTCAAGTAATTTGCGAATGAATGCAGACATAAACTAAGAATACTACTTTAGATGTGAAGTAGACATATTTTTCTGGCATTTTTCACCTGAGTTGGAATACATTTCACAAATAAAAATTATATACAGTTAAAGTTTATTGTCACATGTGAATGTTAGTATACATCCCTATGAATTACAATTAAAATATACTATTTTTAGAACCATATTGCTACACATTAGAGCTCCAGAATTTATTCATGTTACATGACTGAAACCTTGCACCCTTTAGCTGACATCTCCCCATGTCCCACACCATGGTTAATCTCTATAATCAGCATTCTGTCCTCCATCCACTTCTGTGTTTGAAAATTTTAGATTCCAGATATGGTATCAATGTGATGATGGTGGCCTCATTCAATGAATTTAGAATTGCTCACCTTCTGTCTTTTGGACTAAGAAGTAATAATGTTTTTAAGTTTGAGTCAACTTTGTCTTGAGATTTTAGTTGTTGCTATTATTTTGGGGGAAAAAATAAAATATTTATCTCACATTGACATATTTTAGCTTCTTATTGTTTCTTCACTTTTGTAAGTTGCTCTACGTTGTCCAATTTTTTGACAAGTCATGTTCATAATACTCGGTGATATTTATTCCTAAATTATGCATGACATTTCTGACTTTGAGCTTTACTTCTTTATTTCTATAATTTTTCCATTTAGAACTTTTAAAAATTTTATCTTCTGAATGCAAAAACAGTTTTTAGTGTGGCTGCACTTTTTCCTACTATTTCTGTACTGTTCATTTATTTCTTCTGTACTATGTATTATATCCTTCCTTCTACTGACTTTAGGCTTTCTTCTATTTCTAGCTGTAAAGCTAGATTCTTAGAGCTTCTGAATTTAACTTTGGAGTTTTCTTAGAGCTGTTTTGGTCTCAGTTTTTCTTTTTCTGTTTGTTTTGTTTTGCTTTTTGAAACAGTTCTAATACATAGGTGAGGTGGGTGGAGAGTTTGTAGCAATCCTCCTGCCTAGCCTCTGTATTCTGGGCTTCCTGGAGCTATATTCACATGTGAGTACTCGCAGTACCACATCCTCCCAAACTTACACCCACAAAACCCTGTCATTTTTGTCATTTTTCAGAAAGGAAACAGACAAGTGAAATTCTGAGGGAATCCAATCAGGAAAAATTAAAGAACTAAAATATGTTCACCATTGCACCCCTCTTATCTTCTGAACCCCAGTGTGTTCTCAGTCCCATGACAAAGTCAAACAGCCTCAGGATCTCCTGGCACAACAAAGGTCTAGCCAGTGTCTGGACTCATCACTCCCAGAATGTTTGTTTGTAAATCAGGAATGAAATGGATCTCAACTGTCATGGGAAATTAAATGGAGTGTCTAGGAGACATGTGGTGAACATCACTGAGTGATACTCTTTTAACAGAAACTGTAAACACAAAATCAAATAAATTTAGTTTTCACTATTAGGAGAGTTCTATAGATTTTTTCCATATATTTAACTTCCATAATTAGTTGAATCTATGGGATATAAAACCCTTAATTCACATAGTTAACTGTACCATACTAGAATATATGCCAAGGTAACTAACTTTTAATCTAAATTCCAAGAAGTTAATGCTTTAAGTACCTCACTCAAAACTCTATATTCCTGATACACTTTTGATAATTATTTCAATATCATGATATAAACTTGCACAAATTTCACATAATGCAGTTCAGCACAAACTTTTTTTTTTTTTTTTTTTGAGACAGGGTCTCCCTTCATAGTTCAGGCTGACCCTGAACTCACTATGTAGCCCAGGCTAATCTGGAACTCACAGTAATCTTCCTACCTCTACCTCCCAAGTGCTGGGATTACAGGTGTGAGCCATCATGCCTGTCAATGTGATATGTGGTACCAGGGACAGAATTTGGGACCTTGCTTTTATCAGGCAGCCACTGAGTGAAATCCCCAGCCTAAGCTCAAACTTTTTTTTTATAAAATGGCAAGTATTTGAGATCTGTGGAAGTAGTAGGGATGTAGTTAATATGTAATAAACTGGTTAATTCATAAACATAATACAATACTTCCGGTGCAGCACTCTAGTTCTAGAACTACATTACATCATGTGCTCCTTCACAGAGTAGAAGAATCTACCAACTGATCTACAGAAGGTTTGTTCTTCTATCATCACAACACTGTTGCACTGGAATTAGATGCATTTCTATGCAAGTTCTTGTCATTCAACTAAAGAGAAAATTGGTAAGAATTTATCAGTTTAGTTTAGTTTCTTAGATCATCCATTTAGGTGGATGAGGATAATCAATGATTTTATGTTTAAGAAGAGGAATATAACTCTCCTCTTACTCTCATAATCAAAGATTGCTGGAGGTTAGTATAAAGGACTTAGTGGTTCTCAGTTCCCAAGACTAGTTTGGTTCAATTTGCAAAAGGAACTCAATAGAGTTTTACAAAAATTGCTTAAACCAATATGAGATCACATGACCTCATTCTTGTACACATTTTGTTCCTTCTCCAGTACTTTCCTACCATCGACTTAATCACCACCAGGGACAAAATTCCTAGGGAGTAATAATGAGAAATGACTTCTTACTCCTCTAGCCTTTTCTTTATACTCTGGAATCACGGAGCTTACTTGTGCCCCCAGGCTCCTCGTCTATTAACATTTTCTGTCCACTTTTTTCACCTGCTGACTTTTGTCTTAAGTGAAGCAGTCCCATCTTACTAACAGCTTCGGTGAGAGGAGCTTAGACAATTATGACAAACAACAGGTATATAGGAAATACACTTTGAATTATATGGTATAGATAACTTACATCTTCTATATACAGTATTATGACTTCCATTCTCCAATGCATATGCCTCACTTATTTGTGTGAAGTATTTTTTACCCAATCTCTTGAAAATTATAAATTGTGTTTTATAAATAATTAGTTTCGATTTCATTATTTTATCCAATATAATTAAATTGGAAAGGACTCACTTCAGTGACACTAATTTTCTGGTCTTGTTTTAAAATCAGTTGAAAAAATACCCCCACATTGCTATAGGAAGCAGTAATTTGCAACATTCATCATTTTCTGTGTCCTGTGGAGCATAGTTACCCAGGACTCTAAATTAATATGATGAAACTGAAGGCACTGTAATTACAATATTCTTAACCCTTCTTTCATCATTCTTCATCTACAGTATCCCATTGAACTACCTGAAAAAAACAAACTTCTTGTGCTATTGCTATCAAATTGATTCATTATGTTTCTCTTTTGTTCCTAATTATAGTCATCAACCTTGCTCATCTCTAAAAGTAGAACCAACGTGTCTTTGGCTGTTTGGAATCTTTTACTTCTATGCAGTAGAAAGCTGTTTATAGTCATCAACCTTGCTCATCTCTAAAAGTAGAACCAACATGTCTTTGGCTGTTTGAAATCTTTTACTTCTATGCAGTAGAAAGCTGTTTACCAAAGATAATTTATCACTGAGCATATGATGAAAATCTGCTATATGCAATGTACATAGAATATTTGAGGGCTACAAAGTGAGACAGGTGACACAGGGGAGGTTAAAGTTCAGTTGTAACAAAGAGGTATGCATTGAGTAATAAAATAAAAAGATAAAAATAAAAGGTTGGTAATACTAATATTTTTAGGTTTCAAAGTTTACCATGGGTCTTCTTTGAGGGGCCAAATGGTTTTTATGGGAAAAGAGGGATTTCAGATGAACACTTCATGGACTGGTGTTTATGGAGAATAGGAGTGTATTGTGAACAAAGTTGCAAGAACAAAATGAGGAAGAGGAGAAAGGTATGAGCAAACATGCTGGGGGACAGGTGTCTAGAACAGAGGCTGTGTAGAGATGCATAGCAACAAAAGGAGTTCTGCATGCAGAATATTGAAAGAACATTGAGAAGATAGCTGGATTTTGAGTAGGACATTAATGGATGGGGGGTTGCAGAAAATCTTCACAGACCTCACTTCCTCTTCTCAGTTGTTTTCTAATGATCAAATAAGAATTTATGTCAAATAAACAACCACTGTAAAGGTACAGTTTAATCAAATATATGCCTTGTAGTATACTCACACAACAATCACAACATAGTATTTCTTACTCCCAAACTTCCTCTGTCCCCTTTTGTAATCAACTACCTGTTTGTCGGTTATTCAAGGTTGGGCGTAATTTTGGAAAGAGAATGGGTTTTGATGGAAGAAATACTTCATTCCATTTCTTTAATATACAGTAACAATTCTTTGGAACACTACTGTGCTTATAAGAAAAGAAGTAATAAAAGATGCTAAAGTCATAACATCTAAGGACTTTTCCTTGAGAGAGAAAATAGAAAATTCTATCATTAGTATAAGCAAATTGAGACTTAATAAATCAGAATTACTGAGTATTGGATTACATATTCTCTTACATTATAGAAGCAAAGAAAAATTACCATTAATTCAAAGTGCTAAAAAGCAAGCTGTCAACAAAATTATCCCATGACCTATTATCTATACCTTGTGAGCTGAGAACAAATAAACATCTAACTTGTGGAATATACACTCAGCAATAACTCTGTAAGAGAATGGAAGAGAAGTTAGGTAAAAAGGCAAATGTCAGGAAAAGAGTATTTAAATTATGACTTTTTCACTTTCATAGAAACCTAGATACTTCCAAACTCCCAGCATTTCTCTGTTGTTAAGATAAAGGAGAAAGAGAAGTAAAGACTGAAACTCATAATAATCACATGGGACCAGTAGCTACAGAAAGATTAATCATATGCCATGATTATTTAACAAGCTTGTGAGCTCCGCTCCCCCCAGCTTAGAGAAAGCTATCAGCCCAAGTGACAGCAACACTCCCAGCTTGCCTCAGGCCCAGCTCTCCTACCTGCAGTCATGAATGGTGGAAGAAGATGTTTCATGTACACCCAAAATAACAGATTTAAGAGAACTTCTCAAGTTCTTTCTTCAAGTGCTATAAAATTGGGCTTCCAAACAATAGCAACGACTTCAAGGAAGGAGCTAGCCCTTACGATAGACTGAAAACAGCTTCTTTCTCTTGGCTTTTTGGAAGACAGAGATTAACATGGCCTTAGCCAGTGATCCTAATGTTGAACTGTTAGCTGGATCTAAAGGCAAGAAGATATATTTATTGTCTTTTTCAGTAAAAACATGGTTGCCAGTTGCATTGCTCTACTTTCAAATAAATGAATTCACCTATGTTTCTTTCAATATAATGTATGAAAGCCATCACTCAAATTAAAAATGTTGGGGTGAATGGAAAGGAAAACTTGAATGTAAAAGTAACAGCCCAGGTATTCTTTACAGAAAGGTTCTGTTACATTTTCAGAAGAGCAATGGTATGGCTTGTTGGAATGCACGTCAAGGAGACTTTCCAGAGTATTAGTATAAGCCCTCTTTAATTAAGAAATGATACTTTTACCTGAAGGGCTTGTGAAAAATAGATCAAGGTCTTAGACTGCATCTAGTGATTCGGCTGCTTGGAATTATTGAAGATATTTTTGTTTTCAAATACTGCACAGAGTGCATGTGATTCAAAAATCATTGAAACATCAGTTTCTAAGTCATTTGTTTTATGTGGTAGTGAAGAAAGCTTTAGTATGATAGACCTGAATATTAAAATCAGATAAATTAGAGAATGAATTTTAGTTTTGAAGTTCGTATGATAGTACCTAAATTGAGGAATTTCATCATATGAGGTTTCATCTTTAATACTGAATTGCTGCCGTCTGATGTATAGAGTTGCTGGAGTACACAGGACCACCTGAGTACAAAAAAATTCAATGACAGTGTACAAAAGATATAATAAATGTTACATATTTCTCTTGTTTTCTCACTCCATCCTGAAATAATATAATGCTTCAGGGTTTCCTTGTAAATTTATCATAATTTTATGTTGCCAAAAAATAACATTCAATTATTCTGGATTCCTATAAATGTATCCTTTCTTTCTTTAAAATAATCTTAGATTCCCTTGCTCTATCCTATGTGCACTTTATACATTATAAAAGGAAGGGTACCAGTTTCTATTTTTGCTTTGTACCACAATTTAGCAAACTTTTAGATGTTAAGAGCTGTAGAATGACTGCAGTAGGTGCTCCGCTTTCCTGTTGTGTGGAGGCAAAAGCTGCCACAGATTGTACATGAACAAATGACCCTACATGGATTCCAGTAAAGCTATATAAAATACAGTGGCCTTGAGTCTGTAGACTGGACCTTGATTTAGGCAATCTATTATCTTAACGAAATAAACATGAGATATAATTTTCCCATCATAAAATTCATCCATTTGAAATGTTTAATTCCATGGATTTTAGTATACACAATGGAACTGTAAAACTTACAGCAATCAGTTTCAGAATCTGTATTACCCCAAAAAGAAGTCCTCACTGTTTACTTGCTCAGCATGCCTCATTCTAGGCAGCCAGTCTATTCCCCACATTTGGATTTGCCTATTCTGGGTATTCTGTATTAATGAAATCAAAGGGGACATGATTTTTTAAGGCTGGCTTCTTGCACTTAGCATATTTCCAAGATTCCGCTGTGTCTCACGAGTATATTTCCTTTTCTTTTTTGTCAAGTGACATTCTAGTAGCATATGAAAGTTCCAATTTATTTACATGTTTGACAAAACCATTTATTCATCTGTGATTAATATCCATTCCGGTGTGACATTATTTTTTATTATGATTTTCATTTTTGTTTAACTAATGACACTGTATATAGCCATATGTATGGCCAAAAGAAATTCTGTTAATCTTTTCCCATCTCCATTAGGAGCTTGCAATCAGTATATATGATGAACTGCTAAAATTCAAGAAAATTTTAACAACTCAATACAAAAAATGACCAGAAGTTTGGTTTATTTCTGCTCATACATTTATTGGCAACCTTGCTACAGCTCTTGAGTTTTGGTTTTCCTTATCTAAACTAACTTCTGATATTTTATACTAAAGCAGAAAGAGCATTTAAATATATATTTTAGCCAAAGAAACTATGTACATTTAAAGCAAGCGCTCATTAATACTAACAAGAAAGTACTATAAGCTATAACTAAGCAGAAAACTTTAAAATTCAGACCTATACAAATTTAAAATCAGGCTCTGTGTGTTCCTGAGACGGAGTCTAAGTAGTTTAGAGCACTCAGTGGCTTAGAAAAAAATGCGAACCTATAGAAGACATTTCTTTTGAATATGATACCCATTTCCAAGAACTGTATCAAGAATAATGATCAACAACTCACAGGCCACACAACAACATAATCAGTAAACAAAACTTTCTTTGCACAGCTATTGTTTGGTGTGTCATAGGAGGTGAGCTGATAAATTGTAGTAAGAAGAGATCATAGAATATACAATATAAATTCAACTAATATAGATTTAATGATAATTCAATTCATTAAAGAAAGTTGTAAGCCAATAATTGATTCAGTGGTATAATTTAAAACAATGTTTATATGATTATGGGCCAAAATCGACAACTTCTGCTTAGAAATAGTTTAATACATATGTAGATGTTGCAATAAATTTGGCTTGACACTTAGTTTGGATTTTTTAAAATGACCCTTTTCACTACTGGCTAAGATTGAGCTCATTTCAATGGGATTATTTCCTACTGTTTTACCCCACGTTGGTCTCCCTCTGTTCCTCTGTCACTATGTCTCTGTCTCTCTGTCTCAATCTCTCTCTGTATCTCTGTCTGTCTCTCTCTCTTCATCCCTCTCCATCCTTTTTATAATTATAGATATTTGATGAGATCAGGTGCATTCAGGGTGATATGGCCATAGACTAGAATTTTAGGATATTTGAAGTGCATAGCAACCATGGTTCATAAATTCACAATTATTAAAAAGTAGCAATAAACATTCCCTTAAGAGGAAGTTTTTGTGGGTCCTTTGCTTAGTCAGTAGAAATCTGGCTCAATACTACTATATATGTGTATTCGCCACATAGGAAGTATAGCTGAATCTGCAGTTCCTAAATTTTATCTTCAAAATGAACATTTCTTGACAACTCTTTAGAATTCTTAAATTCCCTAAAGAAAGTGATAGTTTTATTTTTCTTAGGTGAAGAGTATACTTTTGACTCAAAACCACTGTGAAGTATTTTAAACATATAACATTTGTTTCAAAGCACAACATAATTTTGCAATGTTCTGTTATCCTCACAAATTTGCATTAGTTCACAATGTTTTAATCTTCTTTGCTTAACACCATTTAATATTAGGTTATTTTCAACATTTGGAGAAAAACTAAGATGTTTTATGTTTTAGGAACTGAAAACATCTAAATGAAAACATTAACTTAGACTAGAAATTATCAAAATTTTAAAACATTTGAAGTGTAATAATACAATTAACAACGTGGAGAATACTTTTCATCTGTTCTAGCATCACTCAGGGAAAATAATTTTTGCTGAATGAATATGAATTAACAAACAATAAAAATAAGCAAAAACTAGCCCACATATTTTAAGAGCATTTACATTTTTTCATTTTTTAAAATTGAATTCTTTATTGGTACAATTTTTTTTTTTTTTGAGACAGGGTTTCACTGTGTAGTTCAGGCTGGCTCTGAGCTCTCTATATAGCCCAAGCAAGCCTCAAACTCAGCAATCCTCCTGTCTCTGCCTCCTGAGGACTGGGATTACAGGCGTGAGCCACCACTCCCAGCACTGTGGTATGTGGTATTCATTGCCGATTGCCAGTGGGCATGAGTCTCCACGACCAGCATTGTTTGTGGTCACCAGGGATTGAACTCAGGACCTTGCACCTGCGAGGCAGGCATCAGAACCACTGAGCCAACCCTCCAGCCCATTTGTACAATTTATATACATCTCACAATCACATATAAAATTGGGGAATTTGTACAAGTATATGTCACAAGATAATTCTCATTTTTACCCATATTACTACCCACCCACACCTCCCCATTAACTTTACATATACTCTTTTATTTTCTTTCTGAATCATATTTATTCCTTTCCCTCATTACATTCCCACAACAAATTTCCTATGGAAATTTCCTGCTCTATAAAAGCTATCATGCTTTCTAGAGCTCATTTACATCTACAGGTGTTCATGTCAAAGAGAAGGCCTGGAATTTGCCTATCTGGGATCTACTGATTTCACTTATTAGTATATCCTCCAGGTGTCTCCATTTGCACCTAAATGCATAGATCTTGTCATTCTTTATGGTAGAGTAATACTCCATTTTATAAACAAAGCACAACTTCATTTTTAAATTTTTAATTGAATTCTTTACTGGTACAATTTATATACATCTCAAAATCACATATAACATTGGGAAATTTGTATCAGTATATGCCACAAGTTAATTCTCATTTTTACCCATATCCCTACCCACTACCCCCTCCTCCCCCCTTTATACATGCTCTTTTATTTTCTTTCTGTATCATATTTATTCCTTCCGCTCATCACATTCCTACACCAAGGTTCCTATAGAAATATTCCACTCTATAAAAGCTGTCCTACTTTCTAGAACTCATTTGCACCTACAGGTGTTCATGCCAAAGAGAAGATCCGGGAATTGTCTATCTGTGATCTACTGATTTCACTTATTAGTATATCCTCCAGGTGTCTCCATTTGCACCTAAATGGATCGATCTTGTCATTCTTTATGGCAGAGTAATACTCCATTTTCTAAAAAAAACCACACATCTTCTTTATCCATTCTCCAGTTAATGGACATTTGGGTTGTTTCCAAGATTGAGCTATCACGAACTGAGCTGCTATGAACAAGGGTGTACATCTGTCTTTCCAATGTGAGTTTTTAAATTCTTTTGGGTATATTCCTAGCAGGGGTATAGCAGGGTCAAATGGGACCCGTAGTCCTAGTTTTCTGAGAAATCTCCACACAGATCTCCATAATGGTTGCACAAG
>PVIC010045784.1:0-14575 GCA_004025085.1 Thryonomys swinderianus
ACTCTGTAGTTATCTGGTTACATAGAATTGTCTATGCAAACAATCATTTTAAACTTCCAACTCTATTTCTATTTTTTGACCTTTTGAGGGAACATGGTGTTCATAATCATCAAACAACTTAATGTTGCCACTGGATGTCAGATAGGCATCTCAACATAGCCTTATTACTTCTCTGCACCAAACTATCTATTTCCCATCATTGAATTGACAATAAGTGAATGTTATTACCTATGTTCTGCGTGCACTTAGAAATTATACCTGTCTTCTCTACATTTCAGTTTGACACTGTGACCCTTATGAAATCTGTTTGCTTCTTCGCCATAGATTTTCTGCTCACCGCCACCACTACTGCTAGCATGTCATTTCCATTTCCAGTATTTTCATATATGCACCTGGGCAGTGACTTTATTACAATTCATCTTCATCACTCTGTCTTTTCCCTCTTTTTCCTACAACATTATCTGTTTTTTTTTAAAAAAATACATAAAATACACACAAATTTTATTGAACTGACAGCATGATCTAAATATCGTGTATTAAAAATTAAAGTAAAAGATATGGAGTCATTAATTCTGCTCACAATACTCTTCCTACTTTGAATCCACTTATCCCACCATTCTTCTAGCTTATGAAGCAGTTTAAGAATCCTTTTCTCTGAGTGTTATGATTGTCTGACTATCCTGAATTGATTCAAAGTCATTATATTTCAATGTCACATTGACGTTGAGAGAGAGAGTCATAAATGTCATGGTACCAGGTATGGTGAATAGAGTGGATGAAGGCATACTGTATTGTTTTGCAAGCCTACCTTTTCAATGGATGGTCTTTTGTAGGAAAATTCACCATATTTTTTATCATAATGCAAAAAGCACAAAAGAGGATTTCAGTAACAGCTTCAGGGAAAGTCAAGATCAATAAGGTTAGTATGTTTGGAATGCAGGGAGATATGTTTTTTTTCCAGTCTCTTCCCATGCAGGGAAATATTTTGATGAGGTTAACATCAATATGTCTTTCTGGGTAATGATTTTTTTAAATTAACTTTGTACCATATATTTCAATCATCTCTTGTCTGTATCAATCATTGCACTAGTCCTGTGGAATGATAATGACTTCATTTCATATAAATAAAGCTCCAAATATAAGGCCATACCTTAAAAGATGACAATATTTGGCAAGAGATAGCAGTACTAACCCTTAATGGCATGTTTGGAAGTGAGTGGGGAAGTGTGTGTCTGGGTTCTGAAGTCCTTTACTAGTATTTAGCAAGCAGAGTTTGGACGGCAAACGTGTTGCAATACCAGAATGAATGTGCCCCAACATGAAAACAGTTGCACCCCAAGATGTAGCCCTGGCCTCCATATCTCCTTGTGTTGCCCTTAGTTACGGTATTCTAGTCATAATGACATTGATATTTTTCCATCCTGATTCATTCATGGTTCACATCATTTACACTTGATACTTCATCTAATGCATTTTTACAAATGTGTGCAGTTTGCAGTTTCCTATGCATGCTCTGCTTAAATAACACCTTAGTCAAGGCCTCCCTTGCCATATGATAAAAACTAGTAATTAGTGTGAGTTTCAATTCCTTGCTCTATTTTATTTTTCATTATAGAGATCATCCTCAATCAATATATAACATACCACATTTTACTTTTTAATTTGTTCATTGTTTTTTTCTCGTTCAGATTGGAATTGCATGATGGAAACCAATTTTCTTTTATTTTCTAAAAACAACAGAAGTGTCTGTGTTTTAATACAAACTTGATAGACCTAACAAAGAGATACTGCAAGTTTGATCTCAGACCATCATAAAGTAGCAAATAAGAAAACAACAACAACAACAAAAAATCTAACACAGTTTTTGGTTTTCCAGTACATGTCAAAGTTGTTTACCCTGTGATATATCATTGACTGTGCAACAGCATTGTCTGAAATATGCTTGTAGTTTAATTCAAATTACTTTATTACAAAAAATGCATATGGTCATCTTAGCCTTTAGTAAGGCATACTTTTTTTTTTCTTTTTGAGACAGGGTCTCACTTTGTAGTTCAGACTGGCTCTGAGCTCACTATGCAGCCTAGGCAAGCTTTGAACTCAGCAATCCTCCTGTTTCTGCCTCCCAAGTGCTGGGATTACAGGCGTGAGCTACCATGCCCAGCTAGTAAGGCATACTTTTTGCTGATGGAGGACCCTGACTTAATGTAGATGTCTGCTGTTGGACCAAGGTTGTAACTCCTCTGTGGTTCTGGAAACTTCTTTTTTGGGGGTCAGGGGTATAGGCCTAGCATTATTTTTAAATTGATTTTATTGGTACATTTTAATCATATATTATGATCAAATCCAGCACTGAGAATTTGTACTGGATGTGACACATCTTGATTCTCATTTTTCCCATTTCCCTGCCCTCCTTACAACCCCCATCCCTATATATATATATAAGTTTTGTGTCCTTTTTTTAACCATCAATTTTTTTCTTTTCATTTTTTCCTTCCTCTGGCCTCTCTGTTTTCCCTTTGAACATTTTCTTCCCATTTCACAAAACCTATCATACATTTTGGAACTCATTTACTCCTTCAATTTCTCATACCAGGGATGTGATATGGTATTTACATATCTGTGACCTATTTATTCAATATATGAGTATTTATTCAAGGTACATCCATTGGAATATAAATGACTCAAATTTATCATTCTTTATAGCTGAGTGATATTCCATTTTATTAAAAAACCACACAACTCTATCCACTTTCCAGTTAATGGGCATTTAGGGTATTTCCAAAATTTATCCATCACAAGTTGAACTACTGTAAACCTGAGTGTACATATTTCACTATGGTATGATACTTTTATTCCTTTTGTTAACATATCTAGCAGGGAAACAGCAGTGTTGAATAGGACCTCTAGTTTTAGGTTTTTGAGGAATCTCTACACTGATTTCCACAGTGATTGCACCAGTCTACATTCCCACCAACAGTGGAAAAGTGTTCTTTTTCTTTTTTTCGCACATGCCCACCAGCATGTGTTAATGTTTGATGTCTTGATAGCAGCCATTCTTTGTGGGGTACATGGAATCTCAGTATTGCTTAAATCTGCATCTCTCGAATGACCAGACATGTTGAATATTTTATTGCTGTCTTATTTTTTCATCTGAAAAATGTCTGTTCTTTTCAGATGCCCATTTTTCAATTGGGGGTGATTTTTTAAGGTTCTTTATATTCTAAGTAGTAGGCTCTTAACTAAGAGCTGGTAAAATTTCTTTTCCCAAATTGTTAGTTATCTTTTTTGTTCTGCTGGTGGTTTCTCTTCCTGTGCAGAAGCTTTTTAATAAAATGTGATCCCAGATGTTGATTTCTTCTGCTAATATCCATGCTGCTGAGATTTTGTTCATAAAGTCTTTCTCTATGTCAATGTCTACAAGAGTTCTACCTAACCTGTTTTGCAGCAGGTTGAGTGTTTCTCTTTTAATATTTAGGTCTCTAATCCACTTTGATTTTAGTTTAGTGCATGCTGAAAAACACAGATCTAGATTTAATTGTTGGCAGGTTAAAACAAAGTTTTTTCTAGCAGCATTTGTTAAAATGGATATCTTTTCTCCATTTAAGGTGTTTGGCACCCATGTGAATGAAGAGTTGGCTTAGTGCTCCCAAATTCATTCTGGAAACTACTTAAAATAAGGCCACAAATAAGTTTTTCATATTGAGTGACTCTTCCTTTTATGGTAGTGTTCTCTGTAGTTTGCACGGCTATTTGCTAGCACTTTATCCACAGTATAATTTCTTTTAAAATTGCATCCTCTTAAATTCTACCATTGTTTCATCAACTGACCTTAAGTAATACTATAAATCCTTTGTTTTCATTTCAACTGTGTCACCAGCATCTTCACCAGCAATGACTTCTGTCTCCAGAAAGCATGTTCCTTTCTTTTCATGGGAAGTAATCCTTATTTGTTATTTTTTCATAATATTGCAGCAATTCAATGACATCTTCAGATTCTATTTTTAAATCCATTTTCTTTTTATTGGTACATTTTATATAAACATCACAATCGCACTCAACATTAAAAATTTGTACCAGTGTATGACATCTTAATTCTCATTTTTTCCCTATTCTCCTGCCCACCCTACAACCCCCGCCCCATATATACATAAGGTTCATTTCCTTTTTCTTACAATCACATTTTTCCTATGTTATATGCCCCTATTCTCTTTACCCTTTGAATATATTATATTTCATGGTATCTATCATATACTCTAGAACTCATTTATATCTTCAGTTTCTCATACCAGTGAAAAGACATGGTATTTATATGTGTGTGGCCTATTTATTTCAATTATTCTACTTTTAATTCTAGTATACTTGCTACTTACAATGCATATGAAGTTTTTCTTCCACTGAGACCTGGATCCCCTCAGAGTAATTCATTAGTTTGGAATCAAACATTTAATCTTCCAAATATTTATTCCTTTTTGAAGTTACTCTCTCCTATGAATAGTGAGTTCTCCTAATGATGTCTCAAATGATTTTGAGTTTTCTTTGCCCAGAATGATTATAGAGGTCACTATCCATGGCAGTTATTGCCCTTAAAATGTGATTCTTATATAATAATTCTACTTGAAGTATGAAAATTCTCCCTTATCCATAGCTGGAAAATAAGCATCATGTTAGAAAGCATGAAAACATCTCATTGTACATTTCTGTATGACTCTTGAATAACCAAATACATTGCTAATTAGCACTA
Organism: Thryonomys swinderianus; assembly: GCA_004025085.1. Classification (NCBI taxonomy): domain Eukaryota; kingdom Metazoa; phylum Chordata; class Mammalia; order Rodentia; family Thryonomyidae; genus Thryonomys; species Thryonomys swinderianus. The sequence goes on from PVIC010045784.1 coordinate 4,742, forward strand.
AATTAAAAATACTTGTTCTGAATACTAATTCTCAACAGTTGGTTGAAGATACTCACTAAATCCTGTTGTATAAAATTGTATCATCATTCAGTCTTCATTGTCCCACTACAGAGCAAGGCAGTGCAATTTTGAAAAGGTCTATAGTTTTCACAGTGGTAAATGGGACACAGCTTCAGCTGTCAATGGATTCACTGGTCTGTAACAAAAAAAGATACCTTACTTTTCAGGGCTCCAAATCCAGGCATTGATTTCTCCTCTTTAGCGGTGAAAGTCTGAGTTGCATCTTCTTCCTCTGTAAGACTGTGTCATCACTGAAAATCAGTTGTTAAGTTTAGCTGCCTTTATTGGTCATTTTATCTATCCCTGCTGGATAACTCTCTGCAACTTCTATCTGAGCATTAGGTGTATCACTTTAGACTTTTGTATTTTAACTTTTTTTTTTAAACCTTATCACCCAACCTCTCCTAGCTTTAAACTCTTCTAAGGTTTCCTCTTTGCCTCCAGTTTTCAAACAATGGGAGAAATTACATTTGTTCTGGATGAGTCTTTGGACTCAATGAATGAAATAGTTGGTTTCAACTTCTGTCTAAACCACTAAAGCTTCGTCCATGTCAGTAGCAAACTTGTTATCATTATATGTGAAGTAGGATGACACTATTAATTTCCTTCGAGAACACTTCTGTGCATTCACAGTTTAGATAATGGACAGAAGAGGCACAGCTTTCATTCCACCTAAGCTTTTTATATGATTTTGATACTAAGTATGAGGATTTTGAGGCTGTGAGACAAATGACTTTTCACTTGAACACTTGAGAATTAGTTTTAGAGTATTAATTGGCCTAGTTTCAATATTGAGTTTCAGGGAATAGGGAGATGGAGAGAGAAGGCCAAATGGCCAATTGGACATTTGAAACCCAAGCTACATTTCTTTTTTCTTTTGTGAGTGGGGCTCATGAAACTGCAGATAGTTACAACAGTGCCATCAAAGGTTACTGATCTGAGGTCACAACAATAATTATCATAAAAAGTAAATGTTTGAAGTATGCGAGAATGAGAAAAATGTGACTCAGAGAGACAGATGAGCTCCAACCACTGGAAGCGTGACTCCCACAGACATGTTCAGCATGGGGCTGCTGCAAAGTTTCAACTTGTGAAAACAACACAATAACTGTGAAGCACAACAAAGCAAAGCACAGTAAAGACCTATGCCTGTGCATATTTGTTGAACAAATTAAAATAATTCATAAGAGCAGATTTGCTAATTACAAAAGTATGTAAATATTGGAAATGTTTGTGTTGATTATTTAGGCACTTGGTATCCTCACTCTGGACCTAATAAGAAAGGTCCCTTGAATAAATTCTACTAAGAACATAGGTGAAGACATTTAAAATATATAAAATAAATTCTACTAAGAACATAGGTGAAGACACTTAAAATACATAAAATAAGTTCCACTAAGAACATAGGTGAAGACATTTAAAATACATATTAAATTGTTTCAAGATATAGTTTTACTTATATAATGATTAGTCAGAAAAATAAGTAAAAGTAGCAGGACAGTTGCTATTGCCTGTCTGATTGTTTTGTCCCCATAATATTTATATATGGAGAACCTAACAACCAATGTGGTAACACTACATGGGAGCTAGGAGGGTGATAATATCATATGAACAGAATTCCCATGACTGCCATTAACTCCCTCAGGAAGAACTTCGGAATGCCGCCTTATCCCTTTTCTGCCACTGGACAACAAGAAGATCATCTTCACCCAACACCACTTCTGGGCACACTTTGATCTTTGAATTTTGAGCTTCCAGAAAATGTAGTAAGAGAAACAAATTTCTATTGTTTATAAGCCACTCACTACATAGTATTTTGTTATCGTGGCTCAGACACACCAAGACAATAGCAGTATTTAATTATCAAAATTACAAAAATTTACAGAGACTTTTCCTCAAAACTATGTCTTGTTTCTCTGTTATCCTTTCAGGAAAACTTAAATTTATTCCCCAAAGAAACAGAAAAATTAAAAAAATAAAATAAACTGGAAAATAGTTCCCAGATGTTAAACTGCATATATAAACAATACACAACTGCATAGAAATTTTAATTTTGAGTAAAAATATTTTAAAATTGGGGTTTTTCAACCTTTTCCAGAACGTGGAAAAGAAAATTAGTCTACCGAACTATCTATCTACCTATAAGCCTCACTTATTAATAAAAACTGTATGAAAAGGGAGCAAAAAATGTGTTTAGCACAGGAAAAAATAAACAACAAAATCACGTTTAGGATAATCTCTCATTAAGTCCAATTAATAGATACTATCTGAACAGATTATTAAATAAAAAATCCATAGGGCAATAAATGATAAAGAAGTTAAATAGATTTTCAAATGCCTTGTGTAATATCCAATATTGTGATATTCACAAAGCTAATGCCTCCACTTCACCTATCACTGCATGTGCCCCTGTGTTTTCCAGATATTCAGGCGAAAATGGTGTGGTAACACTGTCTAGAGGGCTGGAACAAAAGGAATTATTATTACCATGCATACAAAATTCAAACATTAGGTACAAACATCTGGTATATAAATGACACCAGTGTCTGTATTTTTAAGTGTATGTGTGTTCTTGTTTGGGGTTTTGTTTGTATGTTTCTAGGTGTATATGTATCATCTAAGTCATACATGATAGTAGGCAGAAATCAAGTACTTCTCTCCTAGAATATTTTTTTTATTTCTAAAAATCCTAATTTGGAGAACTAGAATAATAACAGCAACAAAAATGAAAAAATATTTTATTGTTTAAAGTGTAAGCACACTTTCTTACTTAAGTATTGAGACCAATAATTCTAAAGAATGAAGGAAATGAAAATTCATTCAAATACTTTGTCTGCTAACTTGAAATAAAATCAAAGGTTAAAATTCAGAACAAACAAAAAGAATGTAGCATTTTTAAAAATTGCAATAATGCCAAATACTTTAATATAAACAATTAATTGAAAGTACATTTATTGTGTTTTGCTACTAATACAAATTAAATCAAATTCAATAATAACTGTAAAACCTAGTATCATTATTAAGAACCTTTTAAAATGTGATCATAACTTGTAGAACAGAAATGATTTTATGGCAAAAAGTGAGAGTTCCCAGCCGTGAAACTAGGTGGCCAATATAAAAACTAAGTAGCCAAATCATAGCGCTATTTGTGGTTACTTAGAGAACGTACCATGTGCTAATTGATAATCTCTCTGATAATGAACCGTGTTTTTCAGAGAACAGTATTAGTACCAGAGAGCAAGAAGAGCATTTTATATGTTACACACGAAACCTTCTAAATGACAACATAAGTTTGTGAATGCGTTTGTTTTTTTGGACTTTCAAATGCCTTTTATTTTAAAACCAGATTTTCTTTTAAATTGAACAGTAATTTACAGCTCACCCTTAGCTAATTAGCTTAGAATTTGATTATCTCCATTGAAACGACAGGAAACAAGCTACTAATTATAGACTTAGACACAATCTGATGGCAACATCAATAATTCTACTCCAGTTTTTTCAATAAACTTCAAATCATAAAAGCTTATATATGCACTTTGGAGATGGGACGAGTTTTATGTCCATTAATATAGAGACAACACATTGATTTCCTGCAGTGATGTTATTAAAATAGCCTTATGAGACAGATCTAGGTGAACAATGTTCAAAAAAATGAGTATTCAACTACATCAATTCAATTTTCTAAAATTAGGATGTATAACACTTGAAGGAAGTTATGCACATTTAAGTAATATATTTTGACTTAAAAGCCCTAATAAGAACAGACATTTGAAATGTGATAATAAATATTAATTTTTCTTCTAACTTATTAAGTGAAGGTTGATGCCAATTGTAATTACTTTCATTTATAAAAAATGTTTGTTATAAGAATAAAATTGAATAGATATTCCACTTTGGTGGTGAAAGGAAAAGATGTGAAAGTTTATAATTGGTGGGTTCAAAGGATTTAGCACCTAGAATTCATATTTGTGATATGGATTAGTTATGTGCTGTTTATGTGTATTATGTGGAGGGAGGTAGTCCAAATCAAAGAAAGTATGTACATTTGGTAATGGTTAGTTTTGGTGTGTTTCCATAGGAACACTTCTTGATTAATTAGGCAAACGTCATCATCAAATAGTGTATTGGTATGTTTGAAGTTAGTGTTTTTATGTTAGAATGATTATAAGAATCATTACACAATTTTACCCCTAGCAAATAAATGTGCACAAATAGAGGCACAGAATAGGTATCTGACAGGATTAGAACTCGTTACAAATAGATGTGTAGAAGGAAGGGTGATAAGAAATCTCATTATATTAGTAAGGATAGGACTGGAAAGATCAACTATGGGATCAAAGAAGAGATATAAGGATGTATATTCTCTCTCCCATTACTGTGACAAAATACATGACATAAGCAAATTGCATTTGGCCAACAGTTTTCAGAGGATTCAGTCCCTGGCTGCTTGGCTCCCAGATGGAAACAACACTTTGATGCTTGTAGATGAAAAGGTTCTAGCTGGGTTTTTAAAGAAGTTATTCAAGTTATTTTAAATTACTTATACAATTTGATTTAAAATGTTATGATGTCAATATTAGTGCATGGTTGTTATAAAATATACTTTGTCCAAATTTTATCCGATACTCTATGCATTTACTCTTTCTCATGGCAAATATAGATATCTTCTTTCCCACTCTCATTCTGTGACCTAGGAAAAAGTACTATCTCAGGGCTGGGGATTTAGCTTTAAGTGGTACCACACCAACCTTGGATGCACAAGGGCCCAAATTCAATCCCTAGTACTGAAAAATAAATAAATAAATAAATAAATACACTTATCTCTCAGCTTTTTAATCTGCATAATTGATAAAATAAAATTATTGCTTATTTATTAGAATCTTGTAATTACTTCATGTACTACTGGATTTATGTTTTTTTTTTTTTTTTTTGAGACAGGGTCTTGCTTTGCAGTTCAGGCTGACCCTGAGCTCACTATGTAGCCCAGGCAAGCCTTGAACTCAGCAATCCTCCTCTCTCTGCCTCCCAAGTGCTGGGATTACAAGCATGAGCCACCACGCCCAGCTGGATTTAAGTAGTTTACTCAGAGCAATAATTCTGTCTCTATGCTTTGTCCTCTGAATCAAATCTCCAAAAGGGAGACTATGGAATTCAGAAAGCTTTGTACTGTGCAGTAATTTCTGTCTTCTACTAGTGAAAAAATTCAGTGAAAAAATAAGTGTTGACATTTAAGAAAGTGTAGATTTTCTCCAAGTCAATACCTGGTTTACTCGAACGATGGTCTTTCCTTCCCTCTCTCTGTCCTGGTATTCTTTAAAGCACTACACTGATTGTGGAACATTTTGGTTTTGGCTGGTGGGGAAAATTTTTCAATTGAATGACTAAAATAGGCTACCTTGCTGTTCTAAGTAACTTTCCTATGCTTCTAACCAATTTTTAGTGTTCAAAACTTCCTAACATTCCAAGTACCTAAGGCCTTTCCATTTAAGTTCTTCATATTTATTTATGCTCTGATTGTAGTAAGCATAAGCTCTTTGTCTTTATCCTTCTAATGATTTACTTGATATTTAACCTAAGGGATGGAAGCTCTCTGATTTTCTGGGAATGATAGAATTAAATAGTCTCCCATCGAGTCCTCACAGGTGTAAGAGATAAAAGATACTCTTAGTGAATGTATCTCAGGAGGATACTTGTAATAACCTACGGAAAATAATATATAAAGCCACAATTGGAATAAAATACTCAATAGTATTGTGATACAGAAGTACCAAATGCACATTCTCAGAATTAAATATAGATAAAATGAAAAGATATTGAAAACAAAAGTAAATTGTAAGAATCTGGGCAAAATCATCTAAAAAGAATTTTTGTTTCAAATCTATCTCTACAGTTGAACTTAAAAAGCCTTACTAGTGTGAAAGATATGATTTTTTTAATAAGAAGTTTATATTTTAGTCTGGAGATTTAGCTCAGTGGTTCTGACACCTGCCTTACAAGCACAAGGTCCTGAGTTCAATCCCTGGTAACTACATACAGTGCTGGGCATGGTGGCTCAGGCCCACCAGCAATCAATACCACATACCACAGTGCCAGGCGTGGTGGCTCACGCCTGTAATCCCAAAACTTGGGAGGCAGAGACAGGAGGATTTCTGAGGAGGAGGCTTGCCTGGGCTATATAGTGAGCTCAGGGCCAGCCTGAACTACAAAGCAACCCTGTCTCAAAAAAAGTTTATGTTCAGGCCGGAGGGTTAGCTCAGTGGTTCTGGTGCCTGCCTTGCAAACACAAGGTCCTGAGTTTGATCCCCGGAAACCACATACAAAGCTGGGCATGGAGACTCATGCCCACCAGCAATCAGAACCACATACCACAGTGCCGGGTGTGGTGGCTCATGCCTGTAATCCCAGCACTTGGGAGGCAGAGACAGGAGGATTGCTGAGTTCAAAGCTTGCCTGAGCTGTATGGCGAGCTCAGAGCCAGCCTGAACTACAAAGGGAGACCCTGTCTCAAAAAAAAAAAAAAAAAAAAAGTTTAAGTTTTCATTCTTTCATCAGACATCTAGTTACTAAATTAAACTGGCACGTTTAGTATAAATATATGAGAATTTTCCTTTAACAATAACATTTTATATATAACTAAGCACAATAATTCAAAAGACATTTCTAAAATTTAAAGGTTATTTAGTAAACTATAAAGAGTATCTTGTTAGAGTTGAAGATATTTATTATACAAATAGTTTGAAACTATAGGAATATAGTATTCTAACAAAATTCTGACTGAAAAGACACAGTTAAAATACAGTCTATTGTGTATGAAGAACTTCAGCACATTTCCAAACTTAATAAAATACATTTGGTTAAAACTTTTCTCTTCTTTTAAAGAGGCTTATATTGAATTTGTTATTCTCTGAGTTTTATTGATGTAGAATGGCAATTTGGATATTTTAGTAATCAAATATAGTAGCCAATGGCTGAATTTTAAAAGTAATATATTTTCAAATGTGAAAGATACTAAACTAATATCAGACTATCAGCACACTTGATAATATAAATTTCTATGCAATGGCTGTTTGGTAGGTATAGCTCTTTCTAGAATAAAGTGATTTTGATAAATGTGGTTAAATTTAAATTCAGTACATAGTTTTGTCATTGATCATAAGAATTTAAATTTTAGATTTAATTTACTTAGATGAATTTTTCCTTGCAAAAATTTAAATTGGGACCTTCAAATTTTTATGCATCTATGTCCTTCAGACAGTAGGTTTTTCACATGTTCTATGAAGGTAAATTAAGTCATTCTTACTATTATTTCTAGACCATAAAATGTTTCACCCTACCGGGAATCATTCAATAAGTTCTCCCAAATCTAGTCTCCTAAATGTAACTTTGCATTTCTAATTATTTTATTGTGTGACTCAGGGGAAGAGACAATACTTCATAAATATTCACATTTCTACAAAGAGAGGACTGTCTGAAGTGAATAGTCTTCAGATGTTTAAAAGGCAAAGATGCCTTGGAAGTAAGGGGCTGTGAATTCCTCCGAAGACCTACTAGGTATCAGTTGTCTTCTCTAGTCTCCCAGGAAGGTGGCACCAATCTGAGGAATTTGTCCTCTTTTCTCCTGAGGATTTATTGATATTTCAAGCCAATGGCACTTCCTATCCAGGAGAAAGAACAAACATGAAAGCATCTAAAGAAGCTTTGAATGTCCTAAGTTTAGAGTTCCTCTTCTGGGGTCCAACCTCAGTGCCTTTCAGCCAGTATTGGGTTTTCCTCAATCCCACTTAAGGATTAAGGCTCAGGAAATCCAGTGAGATATTCTAAGAGTAATTTCTTCACTTAGAGACCTGTGTATTCTTTCAATATGTAAGAAAACACAAATTTAAAGTCTAAATACTGAAAAATAATTTTTGAAGCAATGTCAGATGTCTGTATTGGCTTAAATTGTGAAGTTAATATTCACTCTGTATGGAAAATTATTGAGCAGCTGCATGTGCCAGGCTCTGTGCCGTGTTCATTCATATCCAATTCCTTAACTGATATGAATGTACTCTTTAGTGAAATTGCTCTAAACTTAAAATCATAATTTAGATACATAGTGAAACTTGAACTGATTAACACTGACTCCGAAACAATTAAGTCCCAGTGTTTAAGGATCTTGAGGAAAAAGAGACAGACTTACTATTGCTTAGAGTGCAATGTAGTGTGAGCCCCCCCACCAGAACATAGGATTGGGGGAGGTGGCAAGATCTTGACACTTTGATTTGAAAGACAGACTTGATATTGGCAATATTTAGAAGGGACTTTGTTTGCTCAAGCTCATAGCAGAGCATTGGGCACTTTCCTAGCACATTTGCAAAGTTCCACATGCCACTCTAATGGTTTTATTTATTTATATTTTGCTGGGAAAATTCACAGGAAAACAGACTAGTGTATTGCCCTTGAGCAATCTCAACAGGGATAGCTTCAGGTGGTTGTATTCCTATACAACTGAATCCACACAACAGTGTTTCAGAATAAAGTTCAGAAATCATACACATGCTTATCCTGCAAAACCCTAAATTTCAAATGCATTGTTCTTATCCAGCCTTAAATCCTGATTTCAGCTAAATAGCACATTAAATGTTGTTTTTTTATGTCTGTCTATACCTAAGCAAAAATCATATTTAATATACAACAAATATTTTAATTAAGTAATGTAATTGGCCCAACACAAAGAAAACTCTGTATGTAAGTGGAAAACAAACATTAATTTTCAAACTGATGAACATTCTTGAAAGTTTAGTTTGAATGCATTATTAGGTGGAGCTCCTGGCATATTCACTCGGTGAAACACACCTTCTAAGGAACTCAATTTCACATATACTCTTGGAAAATTTCAAGTGTTTTTTTTTCCATAAGTTAAGAATGCCTTGTGTGTTAGAAGTGAAGCCAATATTTTGAGACAAAATAACTTATGACACAATGTATCTATTTCTTTCCATTTTATTAGGTGGCCTGAGCTAGGCTAATGGTAATTGACACATTTGGAATACATTCATTGAAATGTTTGATTATCCTCATTTTAAGATGTAGTGAGTCATAGGCAATGGGAGCAGCTGTTGATGGTCACATGATTTAGACATTACTTCATTATGAATTATTGTCAGATTATCATAGTGAAAATAAAAATAGAAAAGTTCAAAAAGACACGCCACTTTATGAACCATTAGCCTTTGAAACATTAAATTGCATTTTATCAGGTGAATGATGGAAAGGTTAATAATGTTGACACAAGCTTTATGCATGAAACTATTCTTTTGTTTCTGGTGGACACCTAAAAGCGTATCAAAGTTATTGCAAATTACAAAATGAGAAATGTTGTATTGAAATATGCCTGTCATTTGTCCATTTGCAATTATATACAGTATTTTTCACAAAGTATTTATTTTTTGCATTCATGAAGTAATATGTGAGTGCTTTCATTTTTGTTAATGTGAATAAGCTCTTTATAGTGACATTTGAATTCTAGGTTCATATTTCAAGTCATCTATAGTACGTAGCTAGCAATCCAACTGATGGATCAACATAACTATTGCAATATAATTGGCCTTCCACTTTTGAGAGTAAAAAAAGCTCTTTTCTAACTTATCATACTGATTTATACTTTCACTACTATATAGAGATTTTCTATTTCTTCATATGTTTAAAAACATTTTCAGAGCTGGGCATGGTGGCTCACGCCTGTAATCCCAGCCCTCTGGAGGCAGAGACAGGAGGATGCTGAGTTCAAGGCTT
>PVIC010045786.1:0-14490 GCA_004025085.1 Thryonomys swinderianus
GAAGTGCTCCTGTCACTCTAGTAATGTATTTAAATCATTAATACATTATATAATAATAGGGTGCAAATTTTTCCTATATTACTTTATGAAATTTCCCTGTCATGTAGCTGTTGTCCAGTATTAGAAGTGGAAAATAGCTGACCAAATGTTACATATTTCCTTTTAGATATTAATTAATACACCTAGCTGGCATTCTACCATACTTAGTCATTAATTGAAAAGAAAAAATATTTAGTGATTACATAATTATAAATTAAAATATTTTCCAATATTAATAACTTTTCACAGAAAGAACTGGTCATGTTCTATGTCAGAAAGCTTAAAGTTCATATCAGCTATAAGCCAGAAAAACGACATGAATAAGGTGACAATTTTAAAATCAGAAATAGTAGCTCATCTTGTTTATAAATGCTTTAATGCTCTAGCATGTCTACTTCATGGAACTTCTGCTGTTTCCCATGTTCTTGGTTAATTTGTTTCATCTCATTCCAACCAACACAAAAAATTAGCCGCTTAGAAGTCAAGCGTTGACCTAGAACTTTAAAACAGGAAGACTAGTAATTGTCTGTCTAATACTTTGAGAAAAAGCAATCAAGTTTTCACTGGATGGATGGGCGCTTTACTAGAGATCTATCCAGTGATGTAAACACAATGTAATTGCACTAAAATCTTTTTCTCTTAAAGGAATCTCAAATGAACATCTCTTATGAATGTTCCATTATTAAAGACCAATCATTCTATTCCTTATTGCCAGTTTTTTCTCAATGGTAACTGAATAACACAGAATCTAAATTAAACTAAACAACTCCAGCCTCAACCAACTGAGAAAAAAAAGACTTCTGCTTATGTAATGCCATGTTTAATGTTAATGTCATGCTTTTTAGAGTTTATCAAATTTAAAAATTACAAAAGCAAGTATATTCTGGCATATAGAATATTTAGAATAGATTTGTGTTCACTTGCTATAGAACATTAAGAAAAAAATATTCATAGGATCAGTATTTTTCATATGAGAAAAAATATTACAAAAAGATGCAATTAATAGTTCAAATTCTATATGAGTAAAGTTTGAGATTAATGGTATTAGTTTAATAACTTGTTGGAAAATTACAATAAAGCAACATACCATACCTTAATATTGGCAATATTGTACAAAGTTAGTAATATTATTTATAAATAGTGCTAGTTACATTGCTGATAAAACAAAATTAAGATTCCCATGGAGAATGAAAAACCAAAGTGTAAAATGGATTCATAGAAATAAAAGTAAATTCCACATAGGAAACTTCTTTGGATGAAGATTTAAAATGTCTCAATCTCAAAAACAAAAATGCAAAGGTGCAGTAATTGAAGTGGATCTTAAAGTATGAATGAAGTGAGAAATTCCATGTCCTCATTAAGCACGATAACCTTTTCAGTAATGTACATGCTTGCTAAAAATTGTGATTAGAAAAAAATAAAAATAAGATAATTGCCTAAATCATTCTGTATGTGTAGTTTTTACTTGCAATGTTATAAAGGATTTCTCATAGAAAGGTAATTTCTAATGTTAAGCTCTTCATATTATATCTTTGCCATTAGGGAATCAAAGATATTCTAAGGGAAATACAGTGGAGGGGTAAGTAATGAGGGGTAAAGAAAACATATTATGGTAATAAAGAAAGGGAAACAAGGCTTATGTATTTAGGGAAGGATGGAGGGTTGGTAGGGGAATGGGGAAAAATGAGAATTAAATAGTGTCATATACTGGTACAAATCCCCAATATTGAGTGTGATCATGGTGTGTATATATAATGTATCAATTAAGATAAAAATAAACTAGAGAAAGGTATTCTGTATACTTATTTCAAATTATTTGGGCATTATTTCGGGCAATTATGTCATATCAAGAATACAGAAATGGTAATATTGAAATATTAGACTAATACAAACAGCTAATAAGCTTTCTGTTATAGCATTAAAATGAATAATTTAAGACATATCTTTGAAAGGATTCAAAAATGAATTATTTTCCCCAATTAAACTGAATGAAAATATATTTTGTCTACTTAGTATATTTGCAGTTAGAGTTTTGTTTTTACTTTATGAACAGCTATATTTACAACTTGATTGATTTTAATAAACTATTGTTTCAAAAATGGAAATTTATATAATCATCATATAATTGTAAGTATATTTATTATTAAAGGTTATCTTTTGTTAAATATATAGTAGGGAACAGACTTATTTATTAGTAATATTGTGGTGCTAAAATATATAAATCCTTACTGGAAATACATTTAAACTGAAAACTTATCTGCATGTATAACTTGGAGTACAACATGAATCCTAACTTTAAAACATGCACCCACTATAATCTCCATTATGTTAAAAACAATTAGAATGAGATTAAATCATAAATGTAAGTCCCTTGTTTACACAGGCCATCCATTTAATATTAATCTTCTTCTTGCAGAACTTGCAAAATTAATGAAATTAATCTCCAAGACCTAATAAAACAATTGTAAAACTGAACTTGCTGAAGGACCCTGCATCTTTTGTATTTACTACCGTAATGGCAACTGCAAAGGAAAAGATAAATGAAACATTTAGGCTCATAAAGAATTTTTGGCTGCAAAAATATTTCAAAGGCTCTCTGTTAAGCTTTATGAGAAAAGGACAATCAATCCCTTTGAACTGTATTATGTGTGCTACCATATGAGAACAAAGAACTTCAGCAAGGCCAGTAGTAGTATCACTGCCCCTATCATTAAAACCAGGGCTGCAGCCACATCTGTAAGTGCGAAGGTGGAACATTTGCTAGAGCAGAGCAAAGTATGTAGCACAACTTGTGCTCTTTTTGTCTGCTTACACTAACAGAATATCCTACACTTCCTTCTCCTCTTTAAGGCTTGATGCTAGTTGACCTCTTACACAGCCTCTCTGAGTCCTGGTCCAAAGCAATTTACTGCTTCCTTTATGCCTCTTTAGCAACTTCTACAACCACTCGCAAATCCCCTAGTGAACCATGCCGTTGCCTGTGATTCATATGCTCTCTCCATTGTACTCAGGTCTGCTCAAGGAGAGAACTATTTTTTTAATAGTTTGAATTTTTGAATTCTTTATCAGTGCATTTTATATACACATCATGACTGCACTCAACATTGAGAATTTATGCAGTACAACGTAGAACTTAAATCTAGTTTTTCTATTCCCCTGCTTACCCTACAACGCCCCCACCACCTATATATATATGTGCTTCATTTCCTTCTTTTACTATCCTTTTGCTTTCCTCTCATTAGTGACCCCTACCCTGTTTCCTTTGCTTTACCATAAAGAATGATAAGTTTGAGTCATTTATACTCAAGTGGACATATTTCAGGGGCATACTCATAAGTGAAATAAATAGACCACAGATGTGTAAATATTGTATCTTTTCTCTGGTATGAGAATCTGAAGACGTAATGAAAATGCTTAAGGTACATAATTTATATGACTGCGTATCTGTTTATATTTACGTACCTACTGTTTCAGGCACTGCTTCAGGTGCTGGGAATAGAGGTTCCCTGTAGGGCATGAATTTCATGGAGTTTTGTATTCCTACAATGAATGAGAGTTTGATAATAAGCACATGAAGGCATAAATATTATAGAACTAAAACTATTCAGGTCATATAAGGATAAGGAAGTACCCATTATGAGGTTTTTTAATGAGGTCTTCAAAGAAAACCTCTCAGAGGAAATGATTTGGAGTTGAACTCTAAAGACATGATGTTTGATAATTAAGAAAGCTATTTGAAAATCTAAGGAAATACCAAGAAACAAAAACAACAACTCCAAACACTCTGAAAGTGGAGCTACTCCCGGGATTTGAGATAATTTGGAGGATTTACAGACTTATTTTTTATTCAAAATCAATCCTAATTGTTACTCTAAAGGAAGTATCTAGAAATATGTTTATTATAAGGGTGTGAGGATTTAAGGAAATTCCCTAATGATATTTTATAAACTCCCTCTCAGTTTCAAGATTTTATAGTAAATTTAAAAGTTGGAAAAGGCCATTGAAAGTTAAATAGTTGCCATAAAAAAACTGTATCTACTTTCTAAATTCTAAACTATGTATCCCAAAAGAGAAAAAAAAAAAAAAGAACAGTAACATGTTTAGAGCAGATACTTATTCAAAAATTTGAGGTGACTACCAATAAATCCTTAATTTGCTATCAATCTGAAGTAACACAATAATGCTATGAACAGGTAATGAAGCAAAGGGCAAACGTGCGGTAATCAAGGACGTGCTACACAAATGAGGTGGAATTTTAGAGTAATATGCTAATGAAAACTTCCAGTTCATAGTCTCAGTCATGGCAATACATGGTCTGAATGTCATTATAATTGGATTTAAAGCTGAATAATGGTACATTTGATAGAAATCTGGTTCTAATTACGAGACTTCATTGTTGAGTTCCCTTGTATATATCAGTTTAGGTTTCTGTCTCTAAATAAAGTTTTATGCTCTTAAAGTACTAAAGGAATCATTGCAATCTTATCCCTTTTCATTTTTCTTTAACTGTAAGGAATTGGTACTTAAGAACAGAGAGTGTCATATATATTATATATAATATTTTTTAGAATGCAAATCTCAGTTCACCATGGTAATTTGGCATATTAAGAAGCTTAAATTAATTTAGATTAAGTTGTCTGTTTCTGAATACAGCATTAAAAGTTTAGGCAGAATATATTTAAAATTGCTATCCCATAACTGATGATGGTTGTTAAAAAATACCCAGTACACCTCAGCAGTACTACCGCTGAACAAAACATGCACCACTAAGATAGTAATCTTGTCAAAATTAGTTTCCAGAAATTGCTATATGAAGTAAGGGTATTTAAAAATGAAAACAGATACATATGCTATCTTTTTATTGTACGAAGTGTATTTCATTACTGTTATTGTTAAATTCTACATTGGCAAGCGAAAGGTTTTAGTAAAGTCGCTGCCACATCAAACAGTAATATATAAGAATTAGCTGAATCATATAATAAAGAAGTTCTTTAAGGTACAAAAAAACCTCTGCCTTGGCACAATTGAATACCTATTGTTTCTTTTGAGCATTTGTAACTTACATTAATGTAGAAAAACCATTTACAGATGGTTTCAGTCACTTCTTCATTCTTGAGGGAAGCATTCTGTCCCAAGGTTATGGTATCTATCACACTAAACATATGGACAAATGAGACCAAATGTTGTTTAACATGACTATAAACTACTCTAAGGGAGCTGAAGGATGTATGATAAATATAAAGTGCAATTGTATTCTTATAAAAATGAAAATTAAAAAAACAACTGTATTTATAATCACACCAAAATGAATATGGATGAATATGCAGAGGAATTAAAAAAAAACTATGTACTAAAGACAACAAAACCTTGTTGAAAAGGTTTTAAGAAAAAGAAATAATGGAAAGAGAAAATCATTTTATAATCATGGATCAGAAGCTAAATATGGATATGATGCCAAATGCCACCAAACTGATCTGCAGATTCAACATTCCTTATCTGAAGACATTACTTCTTCTAAGGTACTGACAGGCTTATTTTAAAACCCATGTAGATGGTCAAGGAACCAAAAATAGATGAGGAATTTAGAAATATTACAAATCATAAAATAACTCAGAGCTTGTTTTCAAAATATTTTATAGAGCCTTAGTTAGAACTCAAGACATTAATGCCTGATTAATTATTAGGGAGTGTATTTGACAGTACTTACTAAAGAAACAAGTTAAATGCAAGATGAACAAACATCTAAGAGTTTACAGGGTTGGTTTATGATGGCCAGCCACAAAGTTGGGTGTGAAAGAGCGCAAAAGGTCTTTGGACGCTGGAAAGATGTTGTCAAAGGGCTGGAAATCACTGTAGAGTCCTGGGCAAGTTCCTCCCAGGAGGCAGAAAGATCTGTGCTGGAGGCTGAGGAGACCACCCTGGAAGGATAAGGGAGCCCAGTCTGCTGGAAGACAGGAGACAAAATCCACGATGAGGGGGAAGACTGGAGCTCTCCGAAGAAACAGCTTTGGTTCCTTATCCCATTCAGGCAACAAGCCTACCTAGGCTGGATCTTCTGTCTTTGCTAAGTCCCCTGAGCCACACTCAGAGCTATGCTGAAACAATTGAGTCTTACTCAAGTGGCACAATTAGTTAACTATCGCAGGGAGTGAATAAATACTTCATATCCACTAGACTCTCAGTAATTACACACACACATGTACACAGGCAGGAGCTATTGCTGATAAAGAAGTCCAGAAACTCTAAAGACTATGCTAAAAATTATTTTAAAAAATCAGGAGTTTTAGCTGGGCATGGTGGCTCACGCCTGTCATCCCAGCACTCGGGAGGCAGAGGCAGGAGGATTGCTGAGTTCGAAGCTTGCCTGGGCTACATAGTAAGCTCAGAGCCAGCCCGAACTACAAAGTGAGACCCTGTCTCAAAAAAAAAAAATCAAGAGTTTTAGACACTAATGGCAAACTGACTCTCAAAAAAATAAATCAAGAGAACAATATCATTTGCAACAAATTTAAAATTCCTTAGGAATAGGGGAATGTTGTTAAGGATAACAAAGTTTTTAACAATTTATGTATGTATGTATGTATATATAATAAATATATAAATATATATATATATGAAACCTCATTGTACACCATAAATATATACATTTTTGCCAATTATACCTCAGCAAAGCTGGGGTTATACAAAAGTAAGATAGTAGATTTGAAAACATTATAGAGCACTATTAAAGAGGAAATGCTCAGAAACAAATACCTATAATTAGAGTTCCTAAGAAATCTGAATAGAAAAAGTGTATTTGAAAAAATATTGTTCAAATATTTCCCAAATTTTAAATAAATGTTAAATCTTCAAATTAAAAGCATCTCTACTGTGTCTCATGAACAGGGACTATAAGGAATTAAAAAAACTCACATTATTATCAAATTGTTCCAAATCACAATTAGAAAATCTGAAAAGAAACAAAAGGAAGCAGAGCAATTAGGTACAGAAAAATAACATTGCACAGCAATAGATATTTTTGTCACAAACAATACAAGTGTAAAAACAGTGAAACTTCTTTAAAGTTCCTCAAAACTTTCCACTCTGAATTATATACTTGATAAAATATTTTTCAACTTAAAAATTAGCTAAAAGTTCTGACATAAAAACCAAAAGTATTTATGGAATTAGAAAATGCATGCCACAAAAGAGTGTTTAAAGAAATTTTCCAGTCAAGAGGAAATTATGTGATATACAGATAGGTATATGATAATTGTCACCATAAATGGTAATTTGATATGACATTATTTTTTATTGTTCAAATCTATTTAAAAGTTGATTGAATGTTAACATGATAAAAATGTGAAAATGTGTGAAAACTAATTGTGCAAAAATATTGCCAAGTGTGGTGGCTCACCTGTAATTTTAGCACACAGGAAGCAGAGGCAGAAGGGTTGCTGTGAGTTTAAGGCCAGCTTGTGCTACATAGTGAATTCAGGGCCACCCTGAACTACAAAGCAAGACCCTGTATTAAAAAAAAAAAAAAAAAAAAAAAAAAAAAAAAGAAAAGAAAAGGTTGGAGATTTAGCTCAGTGGTTCCAGCTCCTGCCTTACAAGCACAAGGTTCTGAGTTCGATCCTGGTAACCACATACAATGCTGGGCGTGGTGATTCACGCCCACCAGCAATCAATACCACATACCACAGTGCCGGGTGTGGTGGCTCACGCCTGTAATCCCAGCACTCGGGAAGCAGAGACAGGAGGATTGCTGAGTTCGAGGCTTGCCTGGGATACATAGTGAGCTCAGGCCAGCCTGAACTATAAAGTGAGACTCTGTCTCAAAAAAAAAAGAAAGAAAGAAAGAAAGAAATACATTTATAAATAAAGGCTAAATTAATACATATTTTTATCTTTCCTGTGTTAGGTTCTTATACATTTTACTAGAACATATATTATACTTTAAAATTTATATACAGTAAAATAACCAAGGTGATAAAACAATAGCTTAAGCATAAGGGTGAAGAAAGAAGTTAAAATTGAAGCATAAAACAAGCAAAAAAGAACTGGGAAGGAAAAAATGGATAAATAAAAAGATAGTTTTAATACAAATTTCCAATTAATTTTTTGAAAAGAAGGTAATGATTTTTGATATCTTGACATATTTTGGATATTTTTGCATACTATGTAACTCAAAACCAAGTGTTTCTGTCCAGTATTTATAATATTAAAAAAATTTCAAACATATGATAGGGTACAGTTAGTTGGGGTGAAATCTGACAGATATATCTAGTATATGTATTTACTTATTAAAATGTACCTTATTGGTGGATCTCTGCAATTTTGATAGATATCAGAGTTACGTGCAGTTTATACCAACTTTTTGCTTCCTTCCCTCTAAAACTTCAGTGCTTGATTATTTATTTAGTGAATTGTTTAATACTGTTCTTAAAGTAATGTCCTATCCATTTGTCAAATTGGTAAATGGTAATTAAAAATCAAGTGACGGATATCCATGAATTCCTAAGCCAATCCATTGACTTTCTAGTTACAGAGAACAGAAACAAATTCTAATTAATGTAAGCAGTAAAATTTAAATGTTTGTATTTCAGTAGTAACAACAAATAAGAGCACAATAAATTAACTAAATAGTAGTAAGTAGAAACATTATTTCAATTAGTAATAAAAAATCTAGAAAATACGCAATTATTAGAAGAGAAAATGTCTGAGAATGTTTCATATATTAATTTAACTTGAGCTATTAACAATATAAGCATTAAATGTTAGATTGAGGGTATAACTATTTAATGGGCTTTGAAGGAATAAAAGTGTTATTTACTCTTCACTAAATAATAATCTGTCGAGTCTTTTTTCAATTTTATACAACACTGAATACATAATTATACATATTTTCCTGAAAATAAAACTACACTTTCCTTTCTTTGTTAGACTGTTTCATAAAAATCTTTAGTTCTAAATGGCACATCAGAGAAGTTGTAACATTATACCAGCCATAGGCAAAAAATACTCATATCCCTAACTACACTCCATCACCGGGGATTAAATTTTCTTATTCTTAAGTTTTGCCGTTCTTAATTAGTAAAATTTTTAATTTTTAGAATATTAGAACTACATTATGGTTTTGCTCTGGAAGTTATCTTGTCTACCTTTGACTTAACTTGCTTTTTTAAATATAAATTTTGTTTCATTATTGTTAAAACTTGTGTCTCGATGTCTCCAAAGCCCTATGTGGTCATAGGTAGAGCTTTTCAGAGGTGACCGGATCTAGGGTGTGTGATGCTGGGATTAAGAGTTATGACATTTAAATTGGTTTAGCATAGTTCTGGGTGTGGACTATGTTAAAGGAAGTCCATCCTAAGATGAGGTGACACAGGACATTAGGCTTCCAGCCTGGGTGAAATATACAGATATAGAGTCAGAGTTGCTGCTGTTGCTACTTCCTGCCTGCCATCCATGGACTGTTTCTCCATGGACTGTTTCAAGAAAAATGTAAAAGTACCAAAGTATGAAAAATCATTTAAATGTCCAATGACTCATGAAAGAAGTGGACAAAGAGCATTGTAATTTACAGCTTCCCTGTGTCTTGTGTAATTCGGTCTAATCTGACATCTGTCTTCATAGTGATTTAAGACCACATGGAATGGAGAATCAACTAAATACAGTATTTTGAGGGGATTAGGGCCTTCTCAATCCATTTTATGATCGCCCAAAGACTACTAGGATTCATTCTATCAGGCTTCCCTGCTTAACTAGTTGAATATGTCAGAAATCTTGTATTGGTAACATTCTTCCTATAGTTTTTACTTTTTTTTTTTTTTTTTTTTTTTTTTTTTTTTTTTTTTTTTTTTTTTTTTTTTTTTTTTTTTTTTTTTTTTTTTTTTTTTTTTTGAGACAGGGTCTCGCTTTGTAGCTCAGGCTGGCCCTGAGCTCACTATGTAGTCCAGGCAAGCCTCGAACTCAGCAATCCTCCTGTCTCTGCCTCCCGAGTGCTGGGATTACAGGCATGAGCCACCACGCCCATCACTGAGGTATGTGGTGTTGATGGTTGGTGAACGTGAGTCTTCACTCCCAGCATTGTATGTCGTTACCGGGGATTGAACTCAGGACCTTGCGCTTGCGAGGCAGGTGCCAGAACCATTGAGCTAACCCTCCGGCCCTATAGTTTTTACTTTTATGCAAGTCTTTCTTAGCTTTCTGAGGTATAGATCTGCATTGATGCACCTCTAACTGAGGCATGTATTTGTCTTTGTTGGCACTTGCTTCGCATGCTTTGAATGACTGAATCCAAATTCTAACAGTGGATCTACATGCTATAAAATGCTTCCAGGAAGTTCCTTTAGATGGGAACAGTAACTCAGTCGCCATGGCCAGTGGGAGGTATTAAACCATACTGTGGGTGAGAAGTGACTTGGGTAGAAGCTCCACTGAGGTCACAGTGTTAGCTCAGCTGTAAATTAGCAGGATGCCAGTGTCTACTTCATCACATCAGATTTCCAACATGCTTTGGATGAGTGGTTGTGTTAACTATATAATTAAGTGTATTTATAATTTCTCCTCCAAATTCCACTCACTGAGTTGAGGATGTGTACAACATTCTCAGGAATAAAATGCTGAATTGAATCTGATGGGTGTCTTCTGGATACAACTAGTCACATTCTTTTTCAATATTTGTTTTTTTAATGCTATAAATAAACTTACTTTAGTGCATTATATTTTAATAGCACTCTGTAAATTATCTGACATATCATTAGCCCATATTAGGAAACGGTGTAACATATTTTATTTTATAATTTTAGAGCTTCCATACATTTATTTTAGTAATCTGAATCATGTACCAGTCATCTATTGTATTTTATTCTGGTTTGAAAATCCATTTAAGCCCGTTCTTGAGAAAATAGTGTCCTTATTGATACAAAACCTAGTATTTTAGTTTTTAGAAAACTATAGTTATGACTCTAGCACACATATTTAACTAAATATAATTCTACCATTTTTTAAAAGACAAAAAGTAAACCATTGTAAACACAAAATTTTAGCATTTATCTTTAAATGTCTAAAACATTAAAGTTCTATAAAAACAATCATCAAGTTTTCAAATGAAATACAAATGGCAAAAAATTGCAACTTTTTATCAAAACAATAAAATATTTTCCTTTTACCTGCTATTTTCAAAGCACAAGATAAAAGACAACGTGCTCACGGGCTGGAGATTTAGCTCAGCAGTTCCGGCGCCTGCCTCCCAAGCGCAAGGTCCTGAGTTCAATCCCGGTAACCACATACAATGCTGGGTGTGTTGACTCATGCCCACCAGCAATCAATACCACATACCACAGTGCTGGGCTAAAAAAAAAAAGACAACGAGCTCACTATAAACAGCTTGTTTGTGCTTTCTTCTCCCTTTGTACTTACTTTTTCCATATTCTAGATTTTTCTTTTCTGGAATGTTCTTCTTCAGCCCATTTTGCCTTTATATCTGCCTGTTTTATAAAAAGTAGTGCAAATAAACTATGTTAAAATATCCATTTCCTTAGTATAATACCTAATTTCTTATTTTTTCATATTTAAATTCACTGCTTATTTATTCCTATTATTAGATCTAGAGGTACAGTAAACCTACAAACTATATCTGTCACATATCCATCAACATCTATGAGTTGTTAACATATTCTAAGGAAGCCTCTGTTAAAACTATGTATTAA
This sequence comes from Thryonomys swinderianus, assembly GCA_004025085.1. Lineage (NCBI taxonomy): Eukaryota > Metazoa > Chordata > Mammalia > Rodentia > Thryonomyidae > Thryonomys > Thryonomys swinderianus. The sequence goes on from PVIC010045786.1 coordinate 11,736, forward strand.
AAACTCTAACCCTGTGACTTTGCTTTTATATTCTCATCATGATGAGCTTTAATCAGTTATAAATTCTTAGTTTAAATGAAATACAGTTGTATCAGTTTTTGTGATTAGTGTCACTTGCCTTTGTAAATTTGGTCTCCTTACCTCCAAATCACAATAAATTTTACATTTTCTTCTAGAAGATTAATTTATTTGCATTTAGGTTTAAATCTATATTCTACCTTAAATAAGTATATTTACTTTATTCATAGAACTTTACATTTTTATTTTCTATTTTCATAAATATTTTGTCTAATATGAAATTTTAAAATTCATTTGTTTGACTCATTTTGAACTGTAGGAAGTTCACGAATGTAGGAAACCTACTGGCATTCCATCATGTCCTTGCTGAGCTCTACTGTGTGACGCTGGTTTCCTACAAAGCCATTTACTTTAGACAGCTTTCTCTTATAGAAACTAGGATGGTCTGGACCCATTTCAGGTGTCTTTCCCTTTCTAGTACGGCATTCTAAGGAATACCTCATCCCAGACTAGCAGCAGGAGAAGGGAAGCCCACTCAAACACATGTGTGATTTCGGAGACTGAACCTGGAGCTTCACAGGGGGCAACATCCTCATCCTTCCTTTGAGACAAGGTTTTACTAAATCCAGGCTGGGCTTTAATTGAGAATCCTATGTTTGATTTTCAGAGTTTTGGGGTTACAGACAAGTGCCACATCATCCTGCCACTTATGTGACTTTGAAGAGAACTTTGTATTGTTTCAGTTAATTTATCATGGAATAAAATAAGACACACACACATATATATCTACCTATATTACGTATACTATAGGCATAAATGCGCACGCACACACACATACACACACACACATATATACACAGTTCAAAATAATTTCAGCAAGTATAGGGTGCTCATTTTAACTTTTATTCAAAATGAACCAAGTGAAATTTAATTTCAAATTTCACCTTCAATCATACACTAGTACACAATGTAAAATTTTAACAATTTAATTATTTGAAAAGTCATTTGAGGTTTTTGCTTAATCCAGCATTTAGTTCTAATACTAACACTGCAAAGACAAGAAAACAACCTAGAATAAACTAATTTTGTTGACTCACTTTCAGTTACCTTCACTGAGACAGTCGCTACCACAGAACCAATAAACTAAATGATGTATTTAGTGTCAGAATAATAAATATAAATAGCAGTGGGTAGGATGTTCAATTTTACAGTATTTACATGTTGATATGGAAATTCATCATTTAAAAAAAACTTTTCTTACATGCAGAAACTTTACTGATTTCCAGGGAAGGGAGGTTTTGGTGAAAACATTTAAAGTAAGGCAAAATTCTTAGGATTTTAGTAAGTTAATAAAAAATTGTATTTTATAATATCTACTCTTTATTTTTAATAATCTTAATATATGTATTTCTGGAGAGAGTGAAGCAGTTTTTTTCTAATAGTACATATGACAAAAGAGAAATGACAAAGTAAAAGGCTGTACAATAGTTTCTGTATATTATTATCCAATCTTCCCTGATTATTTTCAAATTAGATAGTCTTGAACCTGAACATTGAAAGAAGACATTTTCATGAAACTTCAAAATTAATCTGTTTTTATTACCATCAAAAACTGGACATAAAAGGAAACTATGAATCTGGAAATGAGTTATTTCATCAAAAGACAATTTAAGGGCCAGAGATTTAGCTCAGTGGTTCCAGCACCTGCTCAGCAAGCATAAGATCCCTGGTTTGATCTCCAGTAACCACATACAACAATACCAGTTGTGATGACTCACGCCTATCAGCAATCAGTACCAAATACCACAATGCCAGGTGCAGTGGCCCACACCTGTTATCCCAGCACTCAGGAGGCAGAGGCAGGAGGATTGCTACATTTCAGGCTCTCCTGGGCTAAGTAGTAAACTCAGGGTCAGTTCTAACTACAAAGCAAGACCCTGTCTCAAAAACAAAAAGAAACAAACAAACAAATGACAATTTAAACAAAATAGTAAAGTAAGATAAATGTTGGAACTAGTTGTTGAAAGCTTGAAGATAGAATTTGAAAATAATAACTATTTCCTTAATATTTTAAAAAAGTTAAAAATGAATGTTCATTACTTGCTAAAATCTTTATAAAATATCTTTGTCAAATGCATCAAACAATTAATTTTTGAACTTTTTCTGTGATTCATATATTCAGTTAAAATACAGAGTAATTTAGGTATAAATTAACAGCAATACAATTGTCATCAATGTCAACTGGAACTGAGATAAAACCATTTATCACATGATATATTTGAATATCAAAATAAGAGATGTTCTTGAAAAATATACTTCAGAGCACTTAAAACTTATATTTCAACTTTTAATTATGATTATGCAAGTATAGAATATTATATTAGTTAACAAAATATCTCTGCCAGGTAAATATTAATGAATTAATTCTAAAGTTTAAGGAATTATTTGCCTCTGAGATAAAATAAGGTCCTAGTTTCTTTTTTTTTTTTTTTTTGCTTTTTGTAGATAGGGTCTCACTTTGTAGTTCAGGCTTGCCCTTGAGCTCACTATGGTGCCCAGGCAAGCCGCCGCGAACTCAGCAATCCTCCTGTCTCTGCCTCCCGAGTGCTGGGATTACAGGCATGAGCCACCACGCCCGGCATTGTGGTATGCGGTGTTGATTGTTGGTGGGCGTGTCTCCATGCCCAGCATTATATGTGGTTACCGGGGATCGAACTCAGGACCTTGCGCTTGCGAG
>PVIC010045787.1:0-14504 GCA_004025085.1 Thryonomys swinderianus
TAAGGTATGTTGCCTTTAATTCTTTCAGGAAGATATCTAGAAGGAGAATTTCTATTTTTTAGTTCATAGAGAAATCTCCATGCTGATTTTCATAGTGCTTGCACTAGTTAACGTTCTTATCGATTATATAGAAAGTTTCCTTTTCCCTTGCTGTCTTATCAGCATGTTTTCTTGATAATAGTCATTCTTTGTGGAGTAAGATAAAATAAACCTGTGTTAATTTTTTATTTCTTTAATGGCTAGAGGTAACAGACATATTTTCATGTATTTATTTGTCAAATATACTTCTGTCTCAACTTCATTTGCCCATTTTTTGACTCACTCTTTTATTTTGGGGGCTTTAAGTTTTTAGAATTCTTTTGATTTCCTAATACTAGTCATCTGAGAGATAGCTGGCTAAAAGTCTTCCTATTCTGTAGGTAGTCTTTCTACTCTGTTAGCTTTTTCTTTTGTTGCACAGAAAGTTTTTGACTGATCCCATGAGTCAATTCTGAAAGTAATTTCTTATGTCTTGTCCAGAAAGTTCTTTGCCTATGCCTATGTTTTCAAAAGTTTTACCTATTTTATCTTCCAACATATTATTTATGTTTTAATATTTAGGTCTTTGACCCATTTAAAAGTTTTAACTTAGTGCATGGAATGAAATATGAGTCTAGATTCCATCTTCTGCCTGTGAATAGCAGATTTCCCCAGAACTATTTGTTAAAGAGGCTATTTTTCTTCCAGTGTATGTTTTGGACCCTTTTATCAAAGATCAGATAGCTGGATGGTCATGGGTTTGTTTCTGCAATCTCTCTTATGTACCTTGATCCACTTGACTCTGTGTGTGTGTGTGTGTGTGTGTGTGTGTGTGTGTGTGCGCGTGCACCAGTGTCATACTGTTTTTATAGGTAGCTTTGTGATATGACCTAAAATCTGGGATTGTGATGACTCCTACTTTGCTATTCTCAGTCTCTTCAGATTCTACATGAATTTTAGGACTGTTTTCTCTAGTTCTCTGAGAAATGCTATTGGTAGTTTGATTGTGGCTGCATTAAATCTGTATGTCAGTTCAGAAGTATGGCCATTTTGACAGTATTGGTTCTGCCTGTCCAAGAACAGAAGATACTTTTCCATTTTCTGATATCCTATTTGATCTCCTTTTCCAGAGTAATACAGTTTTCATTGTAGAGGTCTTCCACTGCTTTGGTAAGGTTAATTCTTAAGTATTTTATTTTTGTTGATGCTGTTGTGAATGGCATTGAAAAATGATATTCCATTTGTTTTCGTTCGTTTCTCATAGCTTGGACAAAATATACAAAACCCACTAGTTAGAGGAAGAAAGATTGATTTTAATTCACAGTTGCAGAGGTTTCAGTCTGTAGTCAACTGGTTCCACAGTTGAGCTGGGCATGGCAGAGAGGAAATAGTTCATTACATAGCAAGAGTAAACAGCCAGCCTTCCTTCTTTCCATTTTTATTATACCCAAGCTACAAACCTATTGGTTGGTGCCACCCACATATAGACATGGCAGGAGAGGAAGTATTCCCTTTTCAGTACATCTATAATCCCCAACCTGAATCAAGCTAAACAAATCAGTGAACTAATCCAGTGTCACATGCCCACAATTCAGTCACTCCCAAAAGCCCACCTTTGAGCACATGAGGCTCTGTGGTTGACATCTAGATAGAAGCCATAATAACATCATTAATATAAAAATAGCAACATATGTTTGTACACAGCAACAGTGACAACAAAAGACCTGCAAAAGACCTCCAACACTGCATGCTAGAACTTCTCATGACAGACATGTTCATGTCTGCACTGTCCAAAATATAACCATGAGGCAAAGGCCACTGATCCCTTGAAATAAGGTTGATGTGACCAAAGAAGTGAATCTTTATTTGTATTTCATTTTAATTAATTTAAATTAATTTTAAATTTTAAATTAATTAATTTGTATTTCATTTTAATTAATTTAAAATTAAAGCCAGAGATGTTAGCATGTCATGGATTATATTTAATTTTTCTTCCTCTGGCATTGGTGCTCAAACTAGGGACCTTGCATTTTCAAGGCAGGTACAGAACCACTGAGCTAAATCCCTGCCCCAACATATGGTGGCCTGTAATCCTAGCTCTCTGAAGGTTGAAGCAGAAGGTCAAAGCCCAGGCTGGGCAATTTGAGGGACTTAGTGAGACTATGTCTCACTTTTAACAAATAGCCTGAATTTGTATCTCAGTGCTATGGTCTTGGTTAAATACCTAGTAACACACAAACATATAGAAAAACTAAATAACCAATACAGTTAAAGAAAATGTTTTTTTTTAAAATAAGAAATAGGCTTGCAGCTTTTTGTATTTTTTCTTCTACTTTTCTATGTGTCTGAATGTTTCTATAATTATTAATTATGTAATCAGGAAAAATTTAAATATTTGCACTGATTGAATGTTCACATTTAGATCCAGACAGCCTAGTTTAAATCCTATTCTTGCTACTTCAAGGCTTATAATTTTAAGCAAATTACTAAAATGATTTCCATCATTGTGCCTCAGTTTTCTTGCTTACAAATTGCACCATCACAGTATGTATCTCATGGGATTATTGTGAGGATTGAATGAGCTTATATATTTAGAATCATTCCTAGCACATGCAAATGTTTGATATGATTAACAAATATAAACATCACTAGTTATACTTATCACAGGTCTTAGTTGTAAGTAATAGAAGACTCTGACTAAGGGTTTAATGAATAGATACTGGAAGCTCACAAAAATGTAGCTGTGTCCAGACAACATGGGTGAAGGCAGACCACGAAGAATGCTTCATTACTGATTCTGGTGAGACAGCCACTGACACAACACGCGTGTGGGCAACTACTACCATTGTCCTCTGGGTGCCAGTTGTATCAAATTGGCAGAGTCTAGATCACATCTTGCTCTAATTGCAAAAAAGTCTGGGAAAACAAGATTTCTAAGCTTCAACCTTTGCTAGGATGTGATCGTCAACAGGGAGCTCTCCAAAATAAAAAGGACTTTCTGGTGCGGTCAGCAAAAAAAGATGAATACCGAAGGAGGGGAAATAATGTAAAACTTTCAAAAAGGAGGATTAGATTCTGGACCCTTCCCTTGGATACTTTTTAGAGGTCACCCTCACTCTTGGGACCCTGGTTTTCATTATCCATGAATAGAATTGTTGAATCATATGAGCTCTCTGAATGTTGAAAGCTATGAAATGCCACATGCTCTGAGAGTTGGCCTGATCTGAAACAAAGAATCAAAAAGATCTCATTACTATCTTGCAAAAGCAATTATTGCATCTGTGGTCACCCAAATTTCTTATTTGGAAGTAATTATATATATATGTATATAAAATTTCTTATTTGGAAGTAGATTATACACACACACATATTTGTAAGAGCTTCTACTCCTTCCTTTGTAGTGACATTTTTGTGTTATAATGTTGGCTATTGGAAGAGTAGAGAGGTGACTCTTAGTCTCAAGATCCCTGGCTACTTTGAAAGGGAGAGAAAAGTGACAAGAGATCAGGGGAAAAAAAGACCCCAAATGGTAAACTCTTTTCCCATAAAAGCCTTTTGGAACTTGTTAGCTTCTTTCATTTTATCTACACTTCAGGCTGAAGGTAAAGAAAGCTCTTAGCTATCCTCCCCCTTAGCCCATGAGAGTTGCCAAGTTTTCCTTAGATGGTACTTCTTAATTATTCTAACAGATTTTTAGGATCCTCTCAAAGATTTGCTTTTGATATGTAGCATGTGTGCATGTTGTGCAGAATTTTCAATTGTGATTCCGAGATATCTCAATCCCCTTTTTTGTAGAGGGTGTGTTGGTTATTTCGTAAACCAGGGCTTACCAAGGATTTTCATATGTTGGAAATCATAAAAATGAGCTTTATGCAGTAGTACGAGGATACTTCAGATCTTGAAATGTCTGAGATTCCAGCCATCAGCCACCCCAGGCCTGGCCCAGCCAGCTCTGAGAGCCAAGGATTTAGCAGTGCTGTCAACTGTACTCTTTCTTGGTCATCAGTGTGAGAAGTAAACCTGGGAAGCTCTGGCCTTAACCAATAGAGGAATTAGGTTTATAAAGAAAAGCACCCTGGGCCAGAAATTTTGCTCAGTAGTTCTGACACCTGCCTAGCAAGTGCAAGGTTCCCGGTAATTGTATACAACAATACTGGGCATGGTGACTCATGTCCACCAGCAATCAGTACCACATACCACAGTGCTGGGCATGGTGGCTCATGCCTGTAATCCCAGTATTTGGGAGGCAGAGGTAGGAGGATTGCTGAGTTCCAGGCTTGCTGGGGCTACATAGTGAGCTCAGGGCCAACCTGAACTACAAAGCGAGACTGTCTCAAAAAAGAAAGGAAAAAGAAAAGAAAAGCCCCCTAAGGAATATAAAAGATTACTAAACTGATATTAATGTGGACAACAGAACAAAAATTATTTACTGTTGCCGGGCATGGTGGCTCACATCTGCAATCCCAGCACTAGGGAGGCAGAGACAGGAGGATTGCTGAATTCCAGGCTTGCCTGGGCTACATAGTGAGCTCAGGGCCAGCCTGAACTACAAAGTGAGACCCATTCTCAAAAAACAAAAAATTATTTACTGTATTGTGGTTAGCAACACTTTTGTGGACTTCTAGATGCTGAATAATTCTAAAACAGTAAAAGTTACCAGAAGTCTATTTCAGTGATCTCATTAAATTGGTGAAGATATTGAGGCCCAGAGAGATCCCAGGCAGTGACACGCCAGGTCCAGACACCCAGACTGAGGGCCTTTCAGTTCCACCACTCAGGAAAGGCTTCAGTCTCATCATAGTGCACTGACAGAAAATGCATTTAAGGATCTTGGTGTTAAATTTCTACCTAATAATATATATCTGCAAATTATGATCTTTGAAACCTACTCAAGCAATTAGTTCAAACATTATTTTTAAAGTTTGTAGACACTGGGGTTTAAAAAGAATTAAACAGTATTTTATTTTAAGCAACTTAATTAAGTCTTTAGCTGCTCATCTATTTATTGCTTTATTCTGAGGTGGTTTTGCAACTGCTTTGTCAGGGGCTAGAGAAATACTGTTATTAATCACTATTGTCATAACCACTTAACAAAGCAAGAGAGTGCTCAGACCTTCACCCATACTTTCAGAGAATGAAAGCTTCAGGCCAACACTTCTCAAAGACAAATAACAGAGTAGAACGGTCACGTGAATCATCAGGAGCTATTATTAAACCCTTTGGCGGGTTCTGAGTCACTACCTAAAAGAGGATTTAGCTTAAACTGAATTTGAGGAGAAAATATAAGGCTAATGTTTAATCTCTCTCTCTCAGTCTCTCTCTCTCTCTCTCTCTCTGACAGGTTGGCCTTGAAATCATCATGCAGCCTGGGCTGGCCAAGTGCTGGGCATACAGGCACACACAACCCTCCTTTAAGTGGTTTTTCCTTGTGCTGGCCTCCCCGCCACCCCTTTTAAGTGGGAGGTGGAGGTACAGCGACCCTCCTCATATGAGAAGTGCATCGGTAATACAGACTGAGACTGTTTCCCATTTCCATCAGGGTGATATGTAAGTGCGGGCTGGTGGCTCCTTCCCCTAAGGTCTCCCCGAGGTGAACCACAGAAGCAGATGCCACCATGGATCTGAAGAAGTTATCTATGAGAATCTCTGGAGAAAGAGAAGACTGTCTGGGGCAAGTTTGTAGGGAGTTAGAGGCCGCAGCTCGGGGAAGACCCTCGGGCAGGTCCAGTGTTTATATGAGTGGATGGTCTGAGGAAGATCTCCAAGCTCCACTCTCACCTCCCCACTGGCTGGCTTTGAGGGAATGACTGCTTGACCTCTGCCACTGGAACTGGCAGCGTCAGTACAGGCTGCCTCCATTGTCAGAGTGTCTGAAAGTGCCGCAAAGGTCTTGGTGAGATGAGGGTTGAGGAAAATAGAACTGGAGAGCTGACATTTAACACCTACTCATTGCCCTCCTCCTGCTCAGACTCTGGAGACGGCAGACTTTGATCTAGGAGGTGATGCCTATAGTGTTCTCTGGGGACAGTGGTCCAATAATAGCAGTCCACGGAATTCTGTGGTATCTGGAGAGCCCCACTTGGGGGCTTATCCTTTCTTTGTTCCTGTCTACCTACAAGGATCCAGCCCCTCTACAAAGTACATTAGCAAACAGAGTAGCTTGAAATAGGAACATGGTTTCCCAGGGCAAAGTAAATGCCTCCAAAAGATAACAAAAGTAGTTTGGAACTTATGGAGCAAGAATTTAAAATAAACACAACATACCTAACTTGAAGAGATAAAGTATTAGCATAAGAAGCAGGAAAGGTGTAATAACAATCAAAAGAAAATATTAATGATTATGAAAAGAAGCAGTCAAAGATCAAATTGAGTAATTCTCCCAGAAAGCTGCAGGAAGGAAAGGGTAGAGATAGAAGTTATAAAAGGGAGAACGCCTTACAGAACAGAGAAAGCTGAAAACATTTTCTTTAAAATCAGAAATGAGACAAGGGTGTTCACTCTATTGTTCAATATGGTACTTGAAACATTACTAAGGCAATTAGGCAAGAGAAAGAAACAAAAGGGGTACTAATGGGAAAGGAAGAAGTGAATTATCACTATTTTCAAGTGATATAATCCTTTGCATCAAGACTCTAAACACTTTACCAGAAGACAGATCTGATAAACAAATTTAGCAAAATGGCAGAGCAGAAATCAACACACAAAAATCAGTAGCTTTCCTATATATCACCAATGAACTCACGAAAAAAGAAATCAGAAAAATAATTCCATTCACAATAGCATTATATATAATATATACAAATATATAGAAAAATATAAACATATATAGAAAATATACAGAAAAATATAAAATAAAATCATTTGGGTGGACTATCTTGTACGTGGCGAACACTCAGTTCTCTGTCAAGTGAGCATATATGGAAGGCAGCTATGCTCACCACTATACCACCAACGCTGGTGAGCAAGCATATATGGTGCCCAAACTCAGGGGACTCTGCAGTGAGCATATCCAGAACATGCTTCCAGATTCCCAGGAGGAGAAAGCATCATGCTCTGTCAGGTTTAAAGTCTTGACAACATCTTGGTTTTAAGGATGACATGAATTAGAGCAGAAATATTCTGGCCAAGGACAGCCTATGAAATACAGGGAAGCATCAGGTTGTGTCAGTCCTGTAATTTGATTTATAACCATATCACTAATTTTATAGTCACTTAAGCAAATAAATGTTTCAAAACATCCTCTGGAGAATGGTTTCATTTGTGTTTTTTTTTAATTGACCATTTGAGATCTTGCTGCTGATTCTTGAATATTCATTTCTGACTTACAGTGGAACAGATATGCCACATGGAACAGATCCAATTTCTTCTCTCTACCCGAGGATTAGAAACAACAAAAACTGCATTCACAAAACTTGTCCTGCTTTCTATTTACTATGGTAAATAAGTACAAAGTTCGCTACTGAGTTAAGTTTCTCATGAAATATGGGGAATGAGTGGGGAGACTGCAAAGGGAAACAGTGGTTTCATATAGATCTTTCAATTCTAGGATACAATTTTAAGTCAGGCAGAACAATACAATTTTGTTTTGCTCCTTTTACATTTTGAATGATAAAGCCATGTACTTCATTTAGAGACAATATCGTGCTTTTCATGGTGCCATTATTGCCTGTTCCCATGCTAGTTTTCTTTTCCCCCACTTGAATAGCAGCCATGAAATTGAAACAGACCTGACCTCCATTTAACCTTGTTCCTCTTGGCCTAGTGACTGATTTAGGTCACCTAGGTATACGTCAGTCAGCGCAGGGCCTCCCTCTGGCCATAGGGATTGGTTCAAGGATTTGCTCATCATCACAGAGCAATAGTCTCTCCCTTGGATATGAAAGAGATGAGCTAACCTAAAGACAATGCACAGTTAGATCAGGCATCCACCTTACCAGTCTTACATCAGTGATGCAGGCAGTCAGGCAAAACACATAGATATTCTCAAGCCAATAAAGAGTCAGCAAAAGCTAAAGTTGAGGAGCAACACCCTCTGCAGAATGACTGATGAGGCTTCCTTGCATATCATCAAAAAAGATAGCTAGGTTTCTGTAAGGATGTTTGGACAAAGTGTATCACAGAAGTTGTCTTCCTACCAGGTACTATAGTACCTACCATGCCTGTAGTTCCAGTACCTATGAGGCTGAGGCAAGAGGATCATTGTGAGTTTGAGGTCTGTCTAGGCTGCATAATAAATTCAAGACCAACATGAACTACATAGTGAGAGAGAGGGGGAGAGAATCCTTTTTCTGCTGTGCATCTTGATTGGTCTTAATTAGTAACCAGAATTTATTTGTGAATTTCTCTGAAATAAAGCTATGGAATAATTTCCCCACTCTTGGAAAGAAATTCAGTCAGAACCACCTAGGTGCCCAAATCTAAAAATAAATAAAATGTGAGGAATAATTGAATAATTCTAGTAGTTTTAATGATCTGGTCTTTGAATACCTAGAAGGATCAAGCTGAAAAATTGAGACTATAGACCACAGCCTACTCTGGGGAAAGCCCCCATTATATTGAATGATACCTGAAAAATCCACCCTCTTTCAATAGACTAAGCCTAGGTTAAAGGTAAGAATAATCTACATTTTAGTCTATGGAGTAAACTGCATAAATGGTCTTATTTTTCACTTATCTTTGTCCATTCATCCCTGCGGGGACTTTGCAGGTCCCTTACCAAGAGACAGAATTTACTTCCCAGCTGTGGGCCTGGTTTCTGCCCTGCCAACAAAATGCTACTAAGTGTGATGTGACCAAAGGCTGGAAAAGCACTTGCGTGATGGTACCTTGTTCCTCCACTGTGGTGCAACCCAGAGAAGACACTGATTTTCTGGGTCTCAGAGGAAGGGTAAGAAACATGTGGAACATTCAGTCCCAGCCATCCCAGCCCAGACAGCTAACTCTAGGCCAGCTGTAGGGCTGCAGACACAGGGGCCAAATAAATGTTTACACTGCATACTGCTGGGACTGTATAGCTGATAATATAAAATATTACTGTGAATGGAATATTTAATAGAGACTTCTTAATTCCTTCCCTCGATTTTGCCAATTCTTGCCTTTCGCTTCTGCATTTTCTCTCTACTTAAAGAGCATACTTGCAAATCTTTCTTCATGGATTGCTATAAATAAGTGATACCAGCTTACTACCTTTATACTGAATGCATAACTCTGAGGTAAATGTGGTTTTCTGAACTTTTCAGCATGGGCTGTCATATAATTAGGTATGATAGATGAATTTACAAGTGTAAACTGTCCACCACAACTCAGGTATGGCGGACCATGCCCAGCTATCAGGCTAGCAGATCTTAGGCAATGATTCTGATCTTTAATGTGCACCTCAAGTGACCTCATCTGTACTGTACCCACCATGTGATGACTAGACAATGTAATGCTAAAAAGTTGTTATGATACCTCCAAGCAGCCTTAAAGTTTAATTTAATCTATACCCTATGGATTAATAATAAGTGTTTTGATTAGGTGAGGTATAGCAAAGCCTTTCTTTGCATTATAGAAAGTCAAAGGGGAAACTTGGAGATAATTTATCTAATCCTTTCATCTGTTTTCCTTTCATCTGTTTTACAGATTAATTTTTCAAATAAACGTGTATTAAACAAGTCCTATTTTCCAGGCTCTGCACTAAACAATGGCCAGGAGATGTTCACATAAGGCTGAGGGAGTTTGCAAGACCCAGCGAGCTCAGGGAAGTCGCCCATGGTCACATGACCCGTCTGGACTCATGAAAGCAACTCAGTCCTCACTCAGGGATACTTGTCACAATGTGCAAAAAACTCTTTGGAAAGAATTAATGTGAAAAGAACTAAATGGAGACTTGTGTGACCTCTGTAAGAGCAAAGGGCTCTCAAGAAGCATGCATCCAATCAACACTTTTCTGAGTGTGTAGTGAGTCTACTTTATAAGCAGTGTAACAGATGCAAGGGACAGAAGCCATGTTCCAATCAGGCCAGAAAGCAATTTAGAGACAGAATCCCCATCAGTGAGATTTGTACCATTTGCAGAGATTTGCTCAGGTTGCCACAGTGGCCCAGATGAGGGAAAGTGAAAGCATCCCCAGAGGATGCTGAGGATCTGTGGGCATTTGAAGGGCTGGGGCCAGTAGGATTTTCTATGAGTGTTTCATTTGTTGTGATAAATGTCTTACTAAAGAGAGGGCTGACATTTTCTCAGCGGCACCTGGGAGCAAAGTTCACATTACCTAAGGAGACCGTGTGTCTACTGTTTTTTCTTTTCTTTTTTTTTTTTTTTGAGACAGGGTCTCTCTTTGGAGTTCAGGCTGGCCCTGAGCTCACTATGTAGCCCAGGCAAGCCTCGAACTCAGCAATCCTCCTGTCTCTGCCTCCCTAGTGCTGGGATTACAGGCATGAGCCACCACGCCTGGCACTGAGGTATGTGGCATTGATTGTTGGTGGGTGTGAATCACCATGCCCAGCATTGTATGTGGTTACCAGGATCGAACTCAAGGCCTTGCGCTTGCGAGGCAGGTGCTGGAACCACTGAGCTAAATCTCCGGCCCCATGTGTCCACTTTTTAACCTTCAGCTCTTTGTCCCCAAAGTTAGAAACACCTTGATATACCATGATTTTACTTTGGAAAACCAGGCAATGAACACAGACCCTATTTTGGAAAATGAGGCAATGAGACAAAAGCTGAACAGCTCTTCACATACAAGGTATAGGACTCAATTGCAAACACATAGTATTAAGCCCTCTTGTAAGCAGCAGATCCAAAAAGGCTTCACTTCTGCCCACGCCCGCCTCAGCCCAGCAGCTCTTCCTACACTGTCGCTCCACTGTCTCCATGTACAGGTGTTACTTCCCTCCCCCGCTGGGCTGGACCTCACTGTTCCATCCACACGGTACTTGACAGTTTCCATCACCCGTGGCATGGACAAGCAGAAAGCACTCACTCTCCCAACCCCTGTACCTTACAGAACCACCTTCCCGTTTGTGACGAAGAGGCTTCCGCTTGAATCAAGCCTCACCATGCTCCTGCGCACCCTCAGGCCACTACATGGTTTGTTCTCCATGACCTGTAGCTCTTAGAGTTTAGCTCAGTACCGCCCAGTTCTGGACCCCACCCGAGCCTCAGCAGAGGTTGAGCTGGGCCAGCCTTGGCAATGGCATTATCTGATCTCTTAGGTGTTTCTATAAGCCATGGCCTATTTCTTAGAAGTCACTTAAAACTTCAGATATCTCTGGGGTGAAAATAGAGGCTCATTCCATCCCACACTTTACACATTCTAGGAGATCATTGAGCACAACATGCATTAGTATTTTAAATGAATCACTAAAAAAGTGATTCATTTGTGGTTGGGCAACAGAGGTTCCCTTGACTTTGCATATTACCCCAACATTCCTCCAGGTAGGGGCTCCATATCAACCTCTGAATCCTTTCCTTAGTTCCTTAGAATTTTTTGGATTGTTTTTATAAATTCATAAGAAAAAATAATTTTGTTTATTTTTAACTCATAATTTTAAAACCATAATATATTCATATATATATATATATATATATGTAGTCTAGAAGACAATATGAAAAACACAGAAATAATACCCAAGAATCTTTCCCTCTAATTTTTTTTATTATATGAAAGTCACAGAATATGGCATGCACTTGAAAATTTTAAGAGACAATAAAAGATTGAAGAGGATTTACTGAGATTTCATAAAGTCCTAATTTGACTAATTTAGAAAATGCTTCCTAGCTGGATGTGATGGCTCACACCTGTAATCCCAGCACTCGAGAAGCAGAGCAGAAGGATTGCCACAAATTGGAGGCTTGCCTGGGCTACACGGGGAGTTCAAGGCCCCCCTGAACTACAAAGCGAGACCCTGTCTCAAAAACCTAAAAGTAAATAAGTAAGTAAAAGTAAGTAAGTAAGTTGCCTGGGTCATTAAAGGTATATTCCCTCTTTAAAGTTCCAGAGATCAATATTTATCTTTGGGGTGGGGAATCATTAAATTGTTGACCTTGGGCAGTTTCATTTTCATTATGGAAATAATAGCATTCTTACCGCAAAAGGTTGCTGTAAAGACAGCATGTTAACACAGTTTACAGTAGTCCTGGAAACATTAGCACCTGGAAACATTAATTACAGTAATCATCACTGTTCTATTATTGGTGGATGCTAGATATCCACATTGATATCTTGGCTTTGTGTCTGTCAAGCATTGAAAAAAATGTTTCCTGATACTCTGCAGTGAATTTCTTCCTGCATTTCCAATAGCTTTTCCATATAATCATTGTGGTGCTCATGAACAACCAAAAATTATAATGCTTTTAACACTGAATTTTGAAGTTAACATTATAATAGTTCTTTGCTTTTTGACTGTAATCACGTAACATTCTTTGCTTACTTCCTGATATTCAGCCAGAACAATACTGCTTGAGCATGCTCCTTAAAATAGTAAAATTTCATGATTTTTCTAGATTTAGAGATGTAGCAGCTTCTTAAGCAATTAGGATCCACAACTTTCCCCAGTAAAATTAGCACTGTTTATGGCTCTTTCTGTTCTTCCTTATTATCCATCAAAGGAATGACCCAAGGTTTTGTGGCATATTTGTCAAATGATTCATTATCTTTACATTGTACATATTTTATTTCAGATGGAATCATTTATATTGTTTTATAGCCATCATCCACGCAATCACTTAACGTTCCATGGGCGTATCACAGAGGCCACAGCTTCCTGATGAATTACACAATTTCCATGTGATCAGTTCCATACTGTGATTCACTCCATATATTGCTAAGAAGCACATACATTTTCCAGGTAGCACAGTGATGAGATCTATGCTTTCACAATGATGTCAGTACACACAGAGTCTAATTCTTCCATCGCATAAATGCCTCTGAAATGAAAACATGCTAAGGTTGCTCTCTGTCTTTGCCTCCATCCCCAACAGTGAGTCCACCAATCTTCAGCTGTAGGTCCTTTCATTTTATGGAAGATTTTTCTTGGTCACTAAAACTTTGTTCCTTTTACATGTATCCAGCCTCTTAATGCTTCTAGTCCAGTGCCCTCCCTATCTCATCTCTTCTTGTCTCTCCTTTCAGAGTCCCTGCTTTCCTTGATCTCCCTTCAGCATACTACTCCTGTGCCCTGGGTTAAATCTTCCAGAACAAGCTCTTCACCTTTTACAGTGAGAGGTCATCTCCCTTGGATAGCCATGGTATTTTGGGAGCAGACCTAACACATCGTTCCCTCTATTCACCAAAGTTAATTGAGGCCTTACATTCCTGGGCTCTCAAACACAAAACCTTTCACCTCTCCACCACCCCTGTTTTGCCTCAGTCCATACCCTAAACCAGTACTGGATTCCAGGGTGTTGGAAATCTATCAGATCTGCTGAGAGGGCAGGGACTGGCATAAGGGGACAGCAGTCCTACTTTCTCCAGGGATTGTTAATATGTGGGATCACCCGGGGCTTGTCACTCTGTCACCCCATGTGGAAGGACCTTCTGCCATTGTGTCGGCAGGAAAAACCCATGGAGAGGGGCACGGATGGGGCTTGGGTTTGCCTGTGTGTATCGAGGTGAGCCAAGTACTTGAGAAGAAGTGTAGACTGCAGACTTCCCCCAGCCTTTCAGCTGACTGGCAAGGAGCTTCCCTGCGTGTTTTAAGCCATTCTGTGTGACCTGGCACCACTGCCACCCTCCAGGTGTGAGAAGAGGGTTAGTGGGAAGGTTTCACCTCTGCCCTGAAACTTCAGCCATACGGTGGCCACAACTGAAGGGACCGTGAACTGCCACTTCCAGCCAGTCACAAGGTGTTAGTTTGTGTCTAAATGCTCCCCCCAAAAGCCTCATGGGGTCACAGGTGGGGCTTTTTTGGAGATGGCTAAGACTGGCATGTCTGAGGCTGGGATGAAAAGTGTGTGGTTACTAAACTTGTCCACTGATTGGGTTGGCATAGTTCTGGGTAGGATTAAGGGTATCACACCCTGGGTATGAGTTCTAACTGGGCTATGGGCTGGTAGCCTGGAGAAGATGTAAGAGACAGAAGAGGGTTACTGCTTATCACTTGTCACTTGCTCACTGCTGGCTGTCTTCTGCCTGCCCTGCTTTGCCATGAACTATTTCTCTTCTACGATGTCCCTCTGTCATCCCACCTGGGCTCGGAGCCACCCAACTAAAAACTAAAACCTCTATGAACTATAAGCCAAATAAATCTTTCTTCCTTTAACTTGGGTGTCAGGTATTCTTTGTCAGCAACAAGAAAAGTGACTAAGACACAGGGAAGTAGGGGGTTCAGGGAGGAGGCCTGTGTCTGGAGACAGGATTTTTGCCCTGAAATGATGATGCAGTTCCTTTTCCCACTGCCCCATGTCTAATTTATGACTAGGTTTTGAATAGAATGTGCTGCTTCTTACTCTCCTGTCCCCATAAGGTGAGCCACTACCCACCATCTTTCCATTTGCCCTTGACT
>PVIC010045788.1:0-14495 GCA_004025085.1 Thryonomys swinderianus
GCTGGAGTTGAGCTCACTATGTAGCCCAGGCTTGCATCGAACTCAGCAATCCTTCTACCTCTACCTTGCGAGACCTGGGAAGACCCGCGTGAGACACAACGCCCGTCTCCAGGTGTTTCTCTATGAGGGATTAATCTACGAATATCACTCCAGCTGGCACTGGATTGAATGTTACTTTTGGTAGAAAGGATGTATCCAGCTGTGGAATAGCATTCCTAGCCCTTGGATTTATAAAGGAGGAAGCATGCTTTACTTCATTCAGAGTCTATCCATCAGAATATTCGGACCGTTTCTCCACCGATTGCCCGTATAAAGAGTGCAGGATTTCCATAAAAAGGCAGACTTCTCCTTAGGCATACAGAACATTGGGAATCAATCTGTCCCTACTCTTGAAAACAATTCACAGTGTGAGCAGGGAGTACAGTCAAACTCAGATTCTGAAAATCAGTTTACACCTACACGGTGTGAATTCCAGCATTGGCTTGGGGAGATTAAGCACCAGTTATCGCTGATTCTCCACTTCAATTGATGATATTTGGCCAGAACAGAGAGGCACGTTGGAATTAGGTGTTATCCTAGAAATTGTTGCCGAAAACAAGAGTTTTCCACCTCTGTTTTCAGGTTCTAATGGTCCACACACTTATAGCAGTGTGCAAGACTCATATTTAAAATGCGACTGTGACGTCATAATAGGACTTTCACTACAGTAGACGAAGGTAGTCTAATCGAACAAAGTCTTCATCCTTGCACTAAATGCCTGAGAGCAGGGAGGTGCTAATTTCCACTCCATTCGTCAAAGTGGCTTCACAAGAAGCAGGTGTGTTTTATAGGGGTTTCTCTTTGAGGGAGTAATTTATGAATATCACTAAAGCTGTCATTCGCTAGAATGGAGCTTTTGGTCAAAAGGAGATATCCACCAACGTAAGAGCAATCCTAGTCTTTACAGTTATGAAGGACGCGGTATGCTTTGCTTCATTCAGATTCTAACAATAAGAACATTACCACTGTTTCTCCACGATTTGCCCGTACATAGAGTGTGGAATTTCCATAATATGCAGAGTTCTCAGTCACAGGGAACATGGAGAATCAATCTGTCCCTACTCTTGAAAACAATTCAGAGTGAGCATGTTGTAGAGTGCAACTCAGATTCTGCAAATCACTTTACAGCTATACGGTGTGACTCAAGCTTTTCCTTGGGGAGATTAAGCCGCTGATATCCCAGCTGTTCCCTTTCACTTCCTTGGATATTGCTAGAAAATTGAGACATGTGGCAATTAGGTATGATCCAAGACTTTCTTGTGGAAAAGAGGCATTTGGAACCTCTGTCTTCAGGCTCTAACGATGCAAACACACAGAGGAGTGTGCAAGGACTCTTTTCTACATGGGAATATGATGTCATAATTGAACTTTCACTATCGCAGTCACAGGTACTCTATAGGAACCAACTCTGGCCTCCTGTCGGGAAACAGTAAAGAGCAATATGGTAGTAATTTCCACTCCGTTCCTGAAACTGACTTCACAAGAAGCAGGTCTGAGTTCCAGGAGTTTTTCTTTGAGGGAGTAATCTATGAATATCAAAGCATGTTCCACTCACTTGAATGGACCTTGTGGTCAAAAATGTTATCCACCCATGGAATAGCACTCCTAGTCTGGAGATTTATGAAGCATGCAGTGTGCTTTTCTTTATTCAGATTCTAACCATCAGAACATTTCCACTATTTCCCCACCGTGTGCCTGTACAAAGAGGGCCGGATTTCAATAATAAAGCAGAGTCCTCCTCAGGCACAGGCATCATCGAGAATCAATCTATTCCTACATTTGCAAATAATTCACAGAGTTAACAGGGAGTACAAGTCCACTCCGATTCTGAAAATCAGTTTATCCAACACGTTATAAATTTCAGCTATTGCTTGGAGAGACAAAGCCCTTGATATCCCACCTACTCCCTTTCTCATTCTAGGATGTTGCTAGATATGAGACACATCTGGCAATTAGGTGTGATCCAAGCATTTCTTGTGGAGAACAGGAATTTTCCAACTACGTCTTCAGGTTCTAAAGTTCCAAATACACATAGCAGTGCACAAGGACTCTTTTCTGCTACGGGATTATGACGCCATAATTGGACTTTCACTACCGCACACAAAGGTACTCAAAAGGAACAAACGCTTGCCTCCTGAAGCTAAATAGCAAAGAGAAAGTTGGTAGTAATTTCCACACCGATCCTGAAACTGCCTTCACATGAAGCAGGTCAGAGGTCCATGTGTTTCTCTTGGAGGGCGTATTCTATGAATATCACTACATCTACAATTCGCTTGAATGGATCTTGTGGTCCAAAGGAGATATCCACCCGTGGAATGGCATGCCTACTACAGAGATTACCGAAGGAGGCAGTGTGCCTTTCTCCATTCAAATTCTACCCGTTAGAACATTACATCTGTTTCTCCAACTTTTGGCCAAACAAAGAGTGTGGGATTTTAACAAGAAGACACAGTTCTCCCCTGGTACAGCGAACAAGAAGAATCAATTTGTTCTTACATTTATAAGGACCAGAGTGAGCAGGGAGTACAGTCCCACTCAGATTTTCAAAATCAGTTTAGAGCTACACGGTGTGAATTCCAGCTTTTGCTTGGGGAGATTAAACCATGGTTATCCCAGATTCTCCGCTTCAATTGCTAATATTTGGCAGGAAAAGTGAGGCATGTTGGAATTAGGTGTTATCCAGGAAATTATTGTAGAAAACTGGCATTTCCCACCACTGTCTTCAGGTTCTAACGGTCCACACAAACATAGCAGTGCTCCAAGACTCGTTTGTAAAATGTGATTGTGACATCATAATAGGACTTTCACTACAACAGTCAAAGGTAGTATAAAGGATCAAATTCTTCCGTCCTTGCAGTAAATGGCTGAGAGCACGGTGGTGCTAATTTAGACTTAATTCCTCAAAGAGCCTTCACAAGGAGCAGTTGTGGAATCTAGGTGTTTCTCTTGGAGGGAGTAATCTATGAATATCACTCGAGCTTCTTTCGCTTTAATGGAGCTTGTGGTCAAAAGAGGATATCCACCCATGGAATAGCAATCCTCGTCTTTTCATTTATGAAGGATGCAGTATGCTTTCCTTCATTCAGATTCTAACAATGAGAACATTACCACTGTTTCTCAACGGTTTGCCTCTACAAAGAGAGTGGAATTCCATAATATGGCAGTGTTCTCCTCAGGCACAGGGAACATGGAGACTCAATCTGTCCCTTCTGGTGAAAATAAGTTACAGAGTGAGCAGGGAGTACAGTCCCCCTCAGATTCTCAAAGCCAGTTTATATCAACTGGGTGTGACTTCCAGGATTTGCTTGGGGAGATTAATTCCCTGATACTACAGCTACTCCCTTTCACTTCCTGGGAGAGTGCTAGAAAAGAGAGGTATCGAGCAATTAGGTGTGATCCAAGAATTTCATTTGGAAACCTGGCATTTTCCAACTCTGACTTCAGGGTCTAAGGATCCAAACACACAACACAGTGTGCAAGGACTCGTTTCTACAATGGGATTATGAAGTCATAATTGGACTTTCACTAATGTAGACAAAGGTATTCTAAAGAAACCAACACATACCTCCGGGCGGTCATTGGCAAAAAGCAGGGAGGGAGTAATTTGGACTCCGTTCCTGAAACTGACTTCACATAATGGAGAACTGAATTCGAGGTGTTTGTCTGTAGCTTTTCTATTGTTTTCTTTTCAGACGGCGTCTAAATTTGTAGTTCTGGCTGGAGTTGAGCTCACTATGTAGCCCAGCCTTGCATCGAACTCAGCAATCCTTCTACCTCTACCTTCCGAGAGCTGGGATGACCCGCGTGAGCCACAATGCCCGTCTCCAGATGTTTCTCTAAGAGGGATTAATATACGAATATCACTCCACCTGGCACTGGATTGAATGGGGCTTTCGGTAGAATGGATGTATCAAGCTGTGGAATAGCATTCCTAGTCCTTTGATTTATAGAGGAGGAAGTGTGCTTTACTTCATTCAGAGTCTATCCATCAGAATATGTCCGCCATTTCTCCACCGTTTGCCCGTACAAAGAGTGCAGGATTTCAAAAATGAGGCAGAATACTCCTTAGGCATACAGAACATTGGGCATCAATATCTCCCTACACTTGAAAACAATTCACAGAGTGAGCAGGGAATAGAGTCCCACTCAGATTCTGAAAATCAGTTTACAGCTACACGGTGTGATTTCCAGCATTTCCTTGGGGAGATTAAGCACCGGTTATCGCTGATTTTCCACTTCAATTGCTGATATTTGGCCAGAACAGAGAGGCACGTTGGAATTAGGTGTTATCCAAGAAATTGTTGCGGAAAACAGGCGTTTTGCACCTCTGTGTTCAGGTTCTAAAGGTCCACGCACATATAGCAGTGTGCAAGACTCATATTTACAATGCGACTGTGATGTCATAATAGGACTTTCACTACAGCAGACAAAGGTAGTCTAAAGGAACAAACTCTTTCATCCTTGCAGTAAATGGCTGAGGGGAGGGAGGTGCTAATTTCCACTCCATTCCTCAAAGTGCCTTCACAAGAAGCAGGTGTGTGTTCTAGGGGTTTCTCTTTGAGGGAGTAATTTATGAATATCACTCCAGCTGTCATTCGCTTGAATGGAGCTTTTGGTCAAAAGGAGATATCCACCAACGTAATAGCAATCCTAGTCTTTACATTTATGAAGGACACAGTATGCTTTCCTTCATTCAGATTCTAACAGTAAGAATATTACCACTGTTTCTCCACGATTTGCCCGTACATAGAGTGTGGAATTTCCGTAATACGCAGAGTTCTCCTCAGGCACAGGGAACATGGAGAATCAATCTGTCCCTACTCTTGAAAAAATTCAGAGTTAGCATTTAGTAGGGTTCAACTCAGATTCTGCAAATCACTTTACAGGTACACGGTGTGACTCAAGCTTTTGCTTGGGGAGATTATGCCCCTGATATCCCAGCTCTTCCCTTTCACATCCTTGGATATTGCTAGAACATTGAGGCATGTGGCAAATAGGTATGATCCAAGACTTTCTTGTGGAAAAGAGGAATTTTCCACCTCTGTCTTCAGGCTCTAACGATTCAAACACACGGAGGAGTGTGCAAGGACTCATTCCTACAATGGGATTATGATGTCATAATTGAACGTTCACTATAGCAGACACAGGTACTCTACAGGAACATACTCTGGCCTACTGGCGGGAAACAGCAAAGAGAAATGTGGTAGTAACTCCACTCCGTTCCCTAAACTGACTTCACAAGAAGCAGGCCTGAGATCCAGGAGTTTTTCTTTCATGGAGTAATCTATGAATATCAGAGCATCTGCCACTCACTCGAATGGAGCTTGTGGTCAAAAAGTGGTATCCAACCATGGAATAGCACTCCTAGTGTGGAGATTTATGAAGCATGCAATGTGCTGTTCTTCATTCAGGTTCTTACCCTCAGAACATTACCACTATTTCCCCACCGTGTGCCTGCACAAAGAGGGCCGGATTTCACTAATAAAACCGAGTCCTCCTCATGCACAGGGATCAGTGAGAATCAATCTGTTCCTACTTTTGGAAATAATTCACAGAGTTAACAGGGAGTACAAGTCCACTCCGATTCTGAAAATCAGTTTATCCAACACGTTGTAAATTTCAGCGTTTGCTTGTGGAGACAAAGCCCTTGATATCCCAGCTACTCTCTTTCTCATTCTAGGATGTTGCTAGATATGAGACCCATCTGGCAATTAGGTGTGATCCAAGCCTTTCTTGGGGAGAACAGGCATTTTCCAACTACGTCTTCAGGTTCTAAAGTTCCAAATACACATAGCAGTGCGCAAGAACTCTTTTCTGCTACGGGATTATGACGCCATAATTGGGCTTCCACTATGCACACAAAGGTACTCTAAAGGAACAAACGCTTGCCTCCTGGAGGTAAATGGCAAAGAGAAAGTTGGTGGTAATTTCTACTCCGTTCCTGAAACTGCCGTTACATGAAGCAGGGCAGAATTCCATGTGTTTGTCTTGGAGGGAGTATTCTATGAATATCACTACATCTACCATTCGCTTGAATGGATCTTGTGGTCCAAAGGAGATATCCACCCGTGGAATGGCATGCCTACTACAGAGATTACCGAAGGAGGCAGTGTGCCTTTCTCCATTCAGATTCTACCCGTTAGAACATTACATCTGTTTCTCCAACTTTTGGCCATACAAAGAGTGTGGGATTTTAACAAGAAGACACAGTTCTCCCCTGGTACAGGGGATAAGAAGACTCAATTTGTTCTTACACTTAAAAATAAGGCACAGAGTGAGCAGGGAGTAAGTCCCACTCAGATTTTCAAAATCAGTTTAGAGCTACACGGTGTGAATTCCAGCTTTTGCTTGGGGAGATTAAACCCTGTTCATCCCAGATTGTCCGCTTTAATTGCTAATATTTGGCAGGAAAAGACAGGCATGTTGGAATGAGGTGTTATCCACAAAACTGATGCAGAAAACTGGCATTTTCCACCACTGTCTTTAGGTCTAATGGTCCAAACAAACATAGCAGTGCTCCAAGACTCGTTTCTACAATGCGATTGTTACATCATAATAGGACTTTCACTACAACAGTCAAAGGTAGTCTAAAGTTACAAACTCTTGCGTCCTTGCAGTAAATGGCTGAGAGCAGGGAGGTGATAATTTCCACTCAATTCCTCAAAGAGCCTTCAAAAAAAGCAGGTGTGCAATCTAGGTGTTTCTCTTGGAGGGAGTAATCTATGAATATCAGTCGAGCTTCATTCGCTTTAATGGAGCTTGTGGTCAAAAGAGGATATCCACCCATGGAATAGCAATCCTAGTTTTTACCTTTATGAAGGATGCAGTATGATTTCCTTCCTTAAGATTCTAACAATGAGAACATTACCAGTGTTTCTCCGCTCTTTGCCTCTACAAAGAGGGTAGAATTCCATGATAAGGCAGAGTTCTCCTCAGGAACAGGGAACATGGAGACTCAATCTGTCCCTTCTGGTGAAAATAAGTTACAGAGTGAGCAGGTAGTACAGTCCCCCTCATATTCTCAAAGTCACTTTATATCAACAGGGTGTGACTTCCAAGATTTGCTTGGGGAGTCTAACTCCCTGATACTACAGCTACTCCCTTTCACTTCCTGGGAGAGTGCTAGAAAAGAGAGGTATCGAGCAATTAGTTGTCATCCAAGAAATTCATATGGAAAACAGGCATTTTCCAACTCTGTCTTCAGGGTCTAAGGATCCAAACACACAACACAGTGTGCAAGGACTCCTTTCTACAATGGGATTATGACGTCATAATTGTACTTACACTACGGTACACATTCTTATTCTAAAGAAACAAACACTTACCTCCGGGCGGTCATTGGCAAAGAGCAGGGAGGGAGTTATTTGGTCTCCCTTCCTGAAACTGACTTCACATAATGCAGATCTGAGTTCGATGTGTTTGTCTGTTTCTTTTCTATTGTTTTGTTTTCAGACGGCGTCTAAATTTGTATTTCTGGCTGGAGTTGAGCTCACTGTGCAGCCCAGGCTTGCATCGAACTCAGCAATCCTTCTACCTCTACCTTCCAAGGGCTGGAATTACCCGCGTGAGCCACAGCGCACTTCTCCAGGTGTTTTTCTATGAGGGAATAATCTACGAATATCACTCCAGCTGGCACTGGATTGAATGGGGCTTTCGGTAGAAAGGATGTATCAAGCTGTGCAATAGCATTCGTAGTAATTTGATTTATAAAGGAGGAATCATGCTTTACTTCATTCAGAGTCTATCCATCAGAATATTCTCACCGTTTCTCCACCGTTTGCCCGTACAAAGAGTGCAGGATTTCCATAATAAGGCAGACTTCTCCTTAGGCATACAGAACATTGGGAATCAATCTGTCCCTACTCTTGAAAACAATTCACAGAGTGAGCAGGGAGTAGAGTCCCACTCAGATTCTGAAAATCGGTTTACAGCTACACGGTGTGAATTCCAGCATTGGTATGGGGAGAATAAGCACCAGTTATCGCTGATTCTCCACTTCAATTGCTGATATTTGGCCAGAACGGAGAGGCACGTTGGAATTAGGTGTTATCCAAGAAATTGATGCGGAAAACAGGCGTTTTCCACCTCTGCCTTCAGGTTCTAACGGTCCCCACACACATAGCAGTGCGCAGGACTCGTATTTACAATGCGACTGTGACGTCATAATAGGACTTTCACTACAGCAGACAAAGGTAGTCTAAAGGAACGAACTCTTGCATCCTTGCAGTAAATGGATGAGAGCACGGAGGTGCTAATTTCCACTCCATTCCTCAAAGTGCCTTCACAAGAAGCAGGTGTGTGTTCTAGGGGTTTCTCTTGGAGGGAGTAATTTATGAATATCACTCCAGCTGTCATTCGCTTGAATGGAGCTTTTGGTCAAAAGGAGATATCCACCAACGTAGAGGCATCCTAGTCTTTACATTTATGAAGGACCCAGTATGCTTTCCTTCATTCAGATTCTAACAATAAGAATATTACCACTGTTTGTCCACGATTTGCCCGTACAAAGAGTGTGGAATTTCCATCATAGGCAGAGTTCTCCTCAGGCACAGGGAACATGGAGAATCAATCTGTCCCTGCGCTTGAAAACAATTCCGAGTTAGCACGTAGTACAGTGCAACTCAGATTCTGCAAATCACTTTACAGCTACACGGTGTGACTCAAGCTTTTGCTTGGGGAGATTAAGCCCCTGATATCCCAGCTGTTCCCTTTCATATCCTTGGATATTCCTTGAAAATTGAGGCATGAGGCACTTAGGTATGATCCAAGACTTTCTTGTGGAAAAGAGGCATTTTGCACCTCTGTCTTCAGGCTCAAACGATGCAAACACACAGAGGAGTGTGCAAGGACTCATTTCAACAATGGGATTATAATGTCATACTTGAACTTTCACTATCGCAGACACAGGTACTCTACAGGAACAAACTCTGGCCTCCTGACGGGAAACAGCAAAGAGAAATGTGGTAGTAACTCCACTCAGTTCCTGAAACTGACTTCACAAGAAGCAGGTCTGAGTTCCAGGAGTTTTTTTTTGATGGAGTAATCTATGAATGTCAGAGCACCTGCCACTCACTTGAATGAAGCTTGTGGTCAAAAAGTGTTATCCAACCGTAGAATAGCACTCCTAATCTGGAGATTTATGAAGCATGCAGTGTGCTGTTCTTCATTCAGATTCTAACCCTCAGAACATTACCACTATTTCCCACCGTGTGCCTGAACAAAGAGTGGCGGATTTCAATAAAAAAATAGAGTCCTCCTCAGGCACAGGGATCATTGAGAATCAATCTGTTCCTACTTTTGGAAATAATTCACAGAGTTAACAGGGAGTACAGGCCCACTCAGATTCTGAAAATCAGTTTGTCCAACACGTTGTAAATTTCAGCTTTTGCTTTGGGAGACAAAGCCCTTCATATACCAGCTACTCCCTTTCTCATTCTAGGTTGTTGCTAGATATGAGACACATCTGGCAATTAGGTGTGATCCAAGCCTTTCTTGTGGAGAACAGGCAATTTCCAACTAGATCTTCAGGTTCTAAAGTTCCAAATACACATAGCAGTGCGCATGGACTCTTTTCTGCTACAGGATTATGACGCCATAATTGGGCTTTCACTACCACACACAAAGGTACTCTAAAGGAACAAACTTTTGCCTCCTGGAGGTAAATGGCAAAGAGAAAGTTGGTGGTAATTTCCACCCCGTTCGTAAAACTGCCTTCACAAGAAGCAGGTCAGAGTTCCATGTGTTTCTCTTGGAGGGAGTATTCTATGAATATCACTACATCTACCATTCGCTTGAATGGATCTTGTGGTCCAAAGGAGATATCCACCCGTGGAATGGCATGCCTACTACAGAGATTACCGAAGGAGGCAGTGTGCCTTTCTCCTTTCAGATTCTACCCGTTAGAACATTACATCTGTTTCTCCAACTTTTGGCCATACAAAGAGTGTGGGATTTTAACAAGAAGACACAGTTCTCCCCTGGTACAGGAAACAAGAAGAACCAATTTGTTCTTACACTTAAAAATAAGGAAAAGAGTGAGCAGGGAGTATAGTCCCACTCATATTTTCAAAATGAGTTTAGAGCTACACGGTGTGAATTCCAGCTTTTGCTTGGGGAGATTAAACACTGGTTATCCCAGATTCTCCGCTTCAATTGTTAATATTTGGCAGGAAAAGACAGGCATGTTGGAATTGGGTGTTACCAAGAAATTGATGCAGAAAACTGGCATTTTCCACCACTGTCTTTAGGTTTTAATGGTCCTAACAAACATAGGAGTGCTTCAAGACTCATTTCTACAATGCGATTGTGACATCATAATAGGACTTTCACTACAACAGTCAAAGGTAGTCTAAGGTAACAAACTCTTGCGTCCTTGCAGCAAATGGCTGAGAGCAGGGCGGTGCTAATTCCCACTCAATTCCTCAAAGAGCCTTCACAAGAAGCAGGTGTGGATTCTGGGTGTTTCTCTTTGAGGGAGTAATCTATGAATATCAGTCGAGCTTCATTCGCTTGAATGGAGTTTGTGGTCAAAAGAGGATATCCACCCATGGAATAGCAAACCTAGTCTTTACCTTTAGGAAGGATGCAGTATGCTTTCCTTCATTCAGATTCTAACAATGAGAACATTGCCACTGTTTCTCCGCTGTTTGCCTCTACAAAGAGAGTGGAATTCCATAATAAGTCAGAGTTCTCCTCAGGCACAGGGAACATGGAGACTCAATCTGTCCCTTCTGGTGAAAATAAGTTACAGAGTGAGCAGGGAGTACAGTTCCCCTCAGATTCTTAAAGGCAGTTTATATCAACAGGGTGTGACTTCCAGGATTTGCTTGGGAATCTAAATCCCTGATACAACAGCTACTCCCTCTCACTTCCTGGAGAGTGCTAGAAAAGAGAGGTAACGAGCAATTAGATGTGATCCAAGAATTTCATGTGGAAAACAGGCATTTTTCAACTCTGTCTTCAGGGTCGAAGGATCCAAACACACAGCACAGTGTGCAAGGACTCGTTTCTACAATGGGATTATGATGTCATAATTGGACTTTCACTACCGTAGACAAAGGAATTCTAAAGAAACCAACACTTACCTCCGGGCGGTCATTGGCAAAGAGCAGGGAAGGAGTAATTTGGACTCCGTTCCTGAAACTGACTTCACATAATGCAGAACTGAGTTCGAGATGATTGTCTGTGGCTTTTCTATTGTTTTGTTTTCAGACGGTGTATAATTTGTAGTTCTGGCTGGAGTTGAGCTCACTACGTAGACCTGGCTTGCATCCAACTCAGCAATCCTTCTACCTCTACCTTCCGAGAGCTGGGATTACCCGTGTGAGCCACAGCGCCCATCTCCAGGTGTTTTTCTATGAGGGATTAATCTACAAATATCACTCCAGCTGGCACTGGATTGAATGGGGCTTTCGGTAGAAAGGATGTATCCAGCTGTGGAATAGCATTCCTAGTCCTTTGATTTATCAAGGAGGAAGCGTGCTTTACTTCATTCACAGTCTATCCATCAGAATATTCCCACCGTTTCTCCACCGTTTGCCCGTACAAAGAGTGCAGGATTTCCATAATAAGGCAGACTACTCCTTAGGCATACAGAACATTGGGAATCAATCAGTCCCTACTCTTGAAAACAACTCACAGAGTGAGCAGGGAGTACAGTCCCACTCAGATTCTGAAAATCGGTTTACACCTACACGGTGTGAATTCCAGCATTGGCTTGGGGAGATTAAGCACCGGTTATCGCTGATTCTCCACTTCAATTGCTGATATTAGGCCAGAACAGAGAGGCACGTTGGAATTAGGTGTTTTCCAAGAAAATGATGCGGAAAACAGGCGTTTTCCACCTCGGTCTTCAGGTTCTAACGGTCCACACACACATAGCAGTGCGCAAGACTCGTATTTACAATGCGACTGTGACGTCATAATAGGACTTTCACTACAGCAGACAAAGGTAGTCTAAAGGAACAAACTCTTGCATCCTTGCAGTAAATGGCTGAAGCAGGGAGGTGCTAATTTCCACTCCATTCCTCAACGTGCCTTCACAAGAAGCAGCTGTGTGTTGTAGGGGTTGGTCTTGGAGGGAGTAATTTGTGAATATCACTCCAGCTGTCATTCCCTTGAATGGAGCTTTTGGTCAAAGAGATATCCACCAACGTAAGAGCAATCCTAGTCTTTATATTTATGAAGGGCACAGTCTTCTTTCCTTCATTCAGATTCTAACAATGAGAACATTACCACTGTTTCTCGACAATTTCCCCGTACAAAGAGTGTGGAATTTCCATAATACGCAGAGTTCTCCTCAGGCACAGGGAACATGGAGAATCAATCTCTCCCTACTCTTGAAAACAATTCAGAGTGAGCATGTCGTAGAGTGCAACTCAGATTCTGAAAATCACTTTACAGCTACACGTTGTGACTCAAGCTTTTGCTTGGGGAGATTAAGCCCCTGATATCCCAGCTGTTCCCTTTCACATCCTTGGTTATTGCTAGAAAATTGAGGCATGTGGCAATTAGGTATGATCCAAGACTTTCTTGTGGAAAAGAGGCATTTTACACCTCTGTTTTCAGGCTCTAACGATGCAAACACACAGAGGAGTGTGCAAGGAGTCGTTTCTACAACGGGATTATGATGTCATAATTGAACTTTCACTAGCGCAGACACAGGTAGTCTACAGGAACAAACTCTGGCCTCCTGGTGGGAAACAGCAAAGAGAAATGTGGTAGTAACTCCACTCCATTCCTGAAACTGACTTCACAAGAAGCAGGTCTGATTTCCAGGAGTTTTTCTTTGATGGAGTAATCCATGAATATCAGAGCATCTGCCACTCACTTGAATGGAGCTTGTGGTCAAAAAGTGTTATCCAACCGTGGAATAGCACTCCTACTCTGGAGATTTATGAAGCATGCAGTGTGCTTTTCTTCATACAGATTCTAACCCTCAGAACATTACCACTATTTCCCCAAAGTGTGCCTGTAAAAAGGGCCGGATTTCAATAAAAAAATAGAGTCCTCCTCAGGCACAGGGATCATTGAGAATCAATCTGTTCCTACTTTTGGAAATAATTCACAGAGTTAACAGGGAGTACAGGCCCACTCAGATTCTGAAAATCAGTTTGTCCAACACGTTGTAAATTTCAGCTTTTGCTTTGGGAGACAAAGCCCTTCATATCCCAGCTACTCCCTTTCTCATTCTAGGTTGTTGCTAGATATGAGACACATCTGGCCATTAGGTGTGATCCAAGCCTTTCTTGTGGAGAACAGGCATATTCCAACTACGTCTTCAGTTTCTAAAGTTCCAAACACACATAGCAGTGCACAAGAACTCTTTTCTGCTACGGGATTATGACGCCATAATTGGGCTTCCACTACCGCACACAAACGTACTCTAAAGGAACAAACGCTTGCGTCCTGGAGGTAAATGGCAAAGAGAAAGTTGGTGCTAATTTTCACTCCGTTCCTGAAACTGCCCTCACAAGAAGCAGGTCAGAGTTCCATGTCTTTCTCTTGGAGGGTGTATTCTATGAATATCACTACATCTACCATTCGCTTGAATGGATCTTGTGGTCCAAAGGAGATATCCACCCGTGGAATGGCATGCCTACTACAGAGATTAGCGAAGGAGGCAGTGTGCCTTTCTCCATTCAGATTCTACCCGTTAGAACATTACATCTGTTTCTCCAACTTTTGGCCATACAAGGAGTGTGGGATTTTAACAAGAAGACACAGTTCTCCCCTGGTAGAGCGAACAAGAAGAATCAATTTGTTCTTACACTTAAAAATAAGGAACAGAGTG
Source organism: Thryonomys swinderianus (assembly GCA_004025085.1). NCBI lineage: Eukaryota > Metazoa > Chordata > Mammalia > Rodentia > Thryonomyidae > Thryonomys > Thryonomys swinderianus. The sequence goes on from PVIC010045788.1 coordinate 13,832, forward strand.
AGCAGGGAGTACAGTCCCACTCAGGTTTTTAAAATGAGTTTAGAGCTACACGGTTTGAATGCCAGCTTTTGCTTGCGGAGATTAAACCCGGTTTTCCCAGATTCTCTGCTTCAATTGCTAATATTTGGCAGGAAAAGACAGGCATGTTGGAATGAGGTGTTATCCACAAAACTGATGCAGAAAACTGGCATTTTCCACCACTGTCTTTAGGTTCTAACGGTCCAAACAAACATAGCAGTGCTCCAAGACTCGGTTCTACAATGCGTTTGTGACGTCATCATAGGACTTTCACTACAACACACAAAGGTATTCTAAAGTAACAAACACTTGCGTCCTTGCAGCAAATGGCTGAGAGCAGGGCGGTGCTAATTTCCACTCAATTCCTCAAAGAGCCTTCACACGAAGCAGGTGTGGAATCTAGGTGTTTCTCTTGGAGGGAGTAATCTATGAATACCAGTCGAACTTCATTCGCTTTAATGGAGCTTGTGGTCAAAAGAGGATATCCACCCATGGAATAGCAATCCTAGTCTTTACATTTAGGAAGGATGCAGTATGCTTTCCTTCATTCAGATTCTAACAATGAGAACATTACCACTGTTTCTCCACTGTTTGCCTCTACAAACAGAGTGGAATTCCATAATAAGGCAGAGTTCTCCTCAGGCAC
>PVIC010045789.1:0-14495 GCA_004025085.1 Thryonomys swinderianus
AGGAGGGGAGCGTGGCCCTTCGGAGAGCGGGCTTTCTTCCTGGTTCTGTCTGTGGTCTAAACATGATGATAGAGTGGCTTTGGTTTTCAGTTATTTTTATACCACTCCATTATGGCCAAGAAGTAACTTTGCCTGAGGCTGCTTTTCTTTAAAAGTACTACATGTCAAGGACTGCTTTTATTAGTTTCTCAGATTCATAATGACTTAGGTGGAGCAGTGGGGTCCTTCTCCTAAGGATCTGCGGGGCGGAGAGCAGCCCGAAGGCCGTGACAGTGAGCAGCGACTATCCAAGTCCGTCAGTGAGTCATCGGGACTGTTAAATAGTAAAAATCAGCGCCATGTGTGGGAAAGACAATTATTCCAACCGCCGCTGCACTGCCTAGACAATTTCGCCCTTGTAGAAAATTAGTCGATCAAAAATATCGTCTGTTCTTGCCTTCATTCTTTCCTGAGGTTCTTGTCCTCACACCTGTATCATTCTCTTGATTATCATAAGTATCCGGCAAGCCTTACAGTTTTTTGAATTTTATAATAATGTAGCATTTTATATGAATAATACCTAGACTGCCTGGTGACTGATTTGATCAAGTTGGGAGGAATGTCATTTTAACAGTAATGACCCTTCCGGGCTGGAGAAGTAGCTCAGCGGTGCTGCACCTTCCTCGCAAGAGCAAGGTCCTGAGTTTCATCTCTGGCGCCAAAAAAAAAAAAAAACAACTCATCACGAATCTGAATTTTTCCCCATCTGTGTATCACTGTGGATGGTCTCAACAGATCTTTTCTTCTTATTGTTTAATCCACTCTTAACCACATTCTGTCCATTTCTCACTCTCATAAGATCCATCCTGCTTTTAAAAACATATTTTAAGTTATAGGTCCGATTCTGTTTTAACTTTTCGTATGTCTTTCCCTCTCCCAAGCAGCGCGGTGACAGCCCTGTGCGCTCAGGGCAGCGGAGGCTCTGCCCTGGCGGGCTCCAGTCTGGAAGTGCCCGCCAGCAGTGAGCTGATGCCATCTCGACACTCAATTAAACATTGTCCGCTTATTTTTTGTGGTGCCCGAGATTGAGCCTGGCAAGCTTGCTGGGCAAGTGCCCTACCACGAGCCGCACTCCTAACATTTTTGTTTTCTCTTTTCAGAGAGTACAGTCCTGCATGCCATACTCCATGAGACTTGCCCCATTTCAGGCGGAGAGATGAATCCGGGTCCTGTTATCTCCCCTCAGTGCAAAGCGAAACTCTCCTCCCTGCGTCTTAGAGACCACGGGCTCACCAGCTCCGGCCTGGCGCCTGCCGGCCTCCTTGGGCGGCTTCCACGCGGTGCCCCCGGCACTTTCCGCACCTCGCCCCGAGCCGCTTCTCTGGCTCCGCAGGCCGCACTCCGTGACGACACGGGCTCTTTCCTCTCTTTTATGTAGATGGGAAGGTGCGGGCTTGGAAGAGCCAAATCCGAGGCGGGGAGTCAGCCGCAAACGCGCTCTCTTTATGCCCCAGCAGCACTGCGGGACGTCACGCTCCAGGAGGGAGGCTGAGGACTGACGTCACTCTCAGTGTGAGGCTCAGGGACAGGGCGAGGGTTTCAGCACTGAGTGACTTGGTGGTAATAATAATTTTTTAAAAAATGTTTAGACTGGGCCGGAGGGTTAGCTCAGTGGTTCTGGCGCCTGCCTCGCAAGCGCAAGATCCTGAGTTCGATCCCCGGTAACCACATACAATGCTGGGCGTGGAGACTCACGCCCACCAACAATCAACGCCGCATACCACAGTGCTGGACGTGGTGGCTCACGCCTGTCATCCCAGCACTCGGGAGGCAGAGACAGGAGGATTGCCGAGTTCGCGGCGGCTTGCCTGGGCACCATAGTGAGCTCAGGGCCAGCCAGAACTACAAAGCGAGACCCTGTCCCAAAAGCAAAAAAAAAAATGTTTAGGCTTAAGTCCTGTTAGAACCCCTCCAGTGAAGTAAGTGCATAAAGACACCAGGCGAAGTTCCGCACAGGGAGCTCAAGCCGGGGGAGGGAAGGAAGAGTAACAGCGGTAGCAGTGCTAATAAAACCAGCGACATGCCCAGTACACCACGCGGCACTTCCTTAATCCTTGTGAAAATACTGCGTCAGGTGACGCATTGTCTCGTCTAGCTCTGAGGAAACAAAGGCACGCAGAGGCTACCGGACTTCTCCAAAGTTACCCAAGCCAGAAGGATTACTGACACAGTTGAAATTTGTAAAATGTTGTATGTCTCAAAATGTGCTTGTGAGTATAAAGTGAAACTCCTGGCTGGCCTTTATCCAAGGGTAAGGAAGGTAACTGAAAGGCTCAGAAGGAGCTCAGACCCTCGTGCTTTCAAGGAGTCTCCCACTGAGATGGCGAAAACTGTAACGCGGGGGCACTGGAGCCTCGGCGGGCCCTCGGGACGCGCTGCGTTTGCTCCTGAGTCTCCTGTAGCTCGGCTCATGCCAGCGGCTCTTGGTGTCTCTCCAGGAAAAGGCTCCTCCAAGATGCTTCCACTGCGCGGCGCACAGATGCTCCAGACGCTGGAGAAGACCCTGGTGAAGAGCCTTCCGGCCTCCTTAAAGGTGACAGAGGGAGCGGTGAGGGGCGGGGCTGCTGTGACGGAGGAGGGAGCGCAGCCGTCTCCGGGTCCTTCAGCGCTTCTCTGCAAGACGCGCGCTGCGATGTCCCTGTCACTAAGGAGGACAGGGAGGCCCAGGACCGCCCAGCGTCACGCCGAGAGCCGGGAGAGCCCGAGTCGGGACTCTGCCCAAGGAACGTTCCGGAACAGCCCTTGAAATGTGCTTACAGGTGTTCCCGAAACGGGCTGAGGTTACACATCAATGTTTAACTTTCTAACTTTTGAAGAACATTTGCCAGGTGAAAGGTTAAACATCATGAGTCTCTTCGAACTGACTGACGGGTCAGTTCCCATCTGGGCTTAAACTTTCCATTTCCCAATTCTTCCAAACACAGTCCCTAGCAAGCTAGTTTTATCTCCCTTATCCTTGTACAACTGATGAGAAAATTTAGGATTACATAAAAGATATGCACATAAACATTCACATCCAGAGCTGTGTAAGAGCAGCTCTATACATTTAGATCCTTACTTTTATTTTCCATCAACTTTGTAAATGCTGGAGCATTCCACTTTACTGCGCGTGTGTGAGTGTGTCTCTGTGTATGTCTGTGTGTCTTTTTTTTTTTTGAGACAGGGTCTCGCTTAGTAGTCCAGGCTGGCCCTGAGCTCACTATGTAGCCCAGGCAAGCCTCGAACTCAGCAATCCTCCTGTCTCTGCCTCCCGAGTGCTGGGATGACAGGCGCGAGCCACCACACCCGGCCCTGTCTGTGTGTCTTTTTAGAGGGAAATTATTTCTAAATTTGTATTCCTTTTAAGCCATTTATATGATATTCTTATAAAATGTCATATAAAATTCCTATGCAAGATTTTAGATGGCTTCATTAAACTCCATCATTCTCTAACAGATTTGTTATTACATTTTTACAGAGGAGAAAATATAACTTTATTCTTTTATTTGTATATCATATCATCTCATTTTCACTCAGCAGAAAAAGTTTAATAATGTTATTTAATCACTACTAAAATGATTTCACATCAACTGCTGTAAAACTGAAGTCATCTACTTTGATAGACCCCACTAATACTAATCAGTATTGCATAATACTTAATTGCTTTTACCTGAGAATTCATAAGAATTTAAATTCTAGAAAGAGAGCACCTTTTTCTTGGATATTGCATCAGATGTACTCTCTATGGACAGTAACCTGAGACATTTTATGGGATTGACAATTTTTTAAAATTCTCCAGCCTAAAAGTACTTAATGCACTGTGACGAGAATGCTATAGTTGAAATTTCCCTTCATTTCTTGTGTTGAGTGGATTCCAAAGATCTGAGAAAGTCCTGGTGATTCCCAGTGCCTCTTCTTGGACCCTCTCTGTGAGGGACGGAGCGTCCCTCGGACTCCTCAGCTGTGCGGAGGGCATCGACCCCCGGTTGTTAGCTCCAGCTGTGCGTTCTGCCCTTGCAGTAATAGAGAATACCGTGTGCTAGGCGTTCTTAATGGAGATATAACGCAGAGCTCAAACTGTGCAACACTCACTTGAAGCCCAGTTGACAAAATATCTCCATTCTTCTAAGTATTATATATTAAATATATTTTATTAAAATTACTAACTACAACTGATTCAGATTATAGTAGTTACTCCCCATGTTTTGCTCACTATGTTCTTAGTTCAGTAGAAAAAAAAGTTTAGTTAGAACTTAGCTGAATTAATTTTAATTAGATTTAATTACCTTGGAAATATTGCATATCTTCTCTTTCTCCGTAGTCTAGCACCGCTAATTCGTGTAGGATGAGAAGGGAGCTGACATCGTGCTTAGGCTCTGTTTTCACGATGGGAGCTATTAAAGTACACGGCAGCTCTTGGGTCTTTGGTCACTGACATATTTCCGCACTGGCGCCCCTGCCGATGAGCTCCCTGTGTGCAGTTCCCGTGAGGTCCGCCGTGGTGTCCACTGATGCCTTCCCCGGCCCCCAGACCACGAGGGCCTTTACTGTCCACAGGTCTGCTCTCATTTCTGAGCATTCACTTCTCTGTCTTCTGCCCCTCGCTCCCGAGAGCCTGTACAACATGGCAGAGGAAGGAAGCCAAGACGACACAGGCCGTGAACCTCTGACCTTATTCCCTTGAGCCCTGCGTTACAGCCTCTGCTAATGATAGGAGTTCACTGAACTCCCTAGAGGGTAATATGGAAATATGGGTGAAAATGTTCTAAACACGCACATGAGCTCTGCATCACAAAGTATCCTTCTGGACAGACTGAGAAAGTGGTAGGTACCTATGCAAAGATTTTTGTTCAAACACAATCTAGAAGGAATTACTTCATACAGTGAAAAGTACATTGAAATGGTACTGATTGCTAAATAACTAAATGAACTATGAAATATTCATATAGTAGAATCCTATTCAGCCGTTACAGAGAAAGTAAAAATGAAGTTTTATGTTTGCCAACAAAAAAATAAGCCCTATATTCAGTGGGGAAAAATACCTACTATCGAGCTGGGGATTTAGTTTAGTGGTTCCAGTACCTGCACTTATCCCTGGTACTAAAAAAAAAAAAAAGGGAAAGAAAAAATAACAACTATCAGTCATTTTATTTTATTTTTATAATTTTTCACTGTACCTGAATAGAAGAAAGTTTTGAAAAAGGTAATGTTAAATCTCATGATATAGAATGGTGCTTCTAAAACAATTAATTTTATCTGCCTGAATACTTTTGTAGGTACACCGTGATTCCCATTTGATGGAAAGGTAAACTTATGGTTCAAAAACAAAAGAAGCGTGCCGGGACTTAGCTCGGTGGCGCTGCAGGCTTGCTGCAAGTGTGAGGTTGTGAGTTCAGCCCCAGGCACTGCAAACAACGACAGCAACAGCCAAAAGGGAAAAGAAGTATTTCGAGTTTGTTGGTCTAAATTTTTCACCATATAGTTCACAGTTTTACCGAAATGACTCCTGTCCGGAGTAAGCAAGACATTCATTCGGCTATTTTTTCCTACTGAACTGACTTTCTCGCTTTGTTGGAGTTTCGCAGGTCTATGGGACCGTCTTTCATATTAACCGTGGAAATCCATTCAAGCTAAAAGCCCTGGTGGACAAGTGGCCTGATTTCCACACAGTGGTTATTCGCCCTCAGGAGCAGGTCAGTGCCGGATGCGGACCAAATGTGCTTCCCGTGTCCTCACTTGCTGTGTGTCCACCATGTACCCAGAAACACAGTAGAACGTACACATACAGAGACAAACTGCAGCGATAGTGAACAAGTCCCTGGACTTGCTGAGTGTACACCCTGGAGGAAAACACAGGCGAGCAGGTAATTTTTCATCAGGTGTGAAATGTAAGAGAATAGAACATGTACAAGACACAAAACAGTCCAAGTAAAATATGATTGAACTGGGTGGTTGGAGCAGGGAATTTTGGGATAATGCTGCCGATTTTTCTCGGTAGAGGTTCCATCTTTATTTTACTTGTCAGACTGAGCAGGGGAGGCATTCATTCTAAAAATGTTTAAAGGTATGAGACGGGACAATGAGGTAGATTGACTATAAAGAGTTAAATTGAAATGCTAGAATTTCCATTTTCCCATGTTTTCTTGGGGGAAAAGACTTGGAATCAGAAAGAAACTAGTGAATATACTTCAGAGATAAAAATTCCTACATTGAAAATTAAGGTAAGAAGTAGAACAATAGCCAGGCGTGGTGGCTCACGCTTGTAATCCCAGCACTCGGGAGGCAGAGACAGGAGGATTGCTGAGTTCGAGGTTTGCCTGGGCTACACAGTGAGCACAGAGCCAGCCTGAACTACAAAGCGAGACCCTGTCTCAAAAAAAAAAAAAAAAAAAAGAAGTAGAACAATAGGATGGGAGAAGTTTCTCCAGCAAGATTTTCCCCACAGAAACACCAGTTTGAACAATTATATATCCATGCACAAAAATCAGCTGAGCTGAGAAAACAGGTGAGAAATCACAGTACCTGACCATGGCACAATTAGAAAAGACTACATTGAAAATAATACAAGGGACAGCCCATACACAGCTTGATGTCACACAGCTCTGTCTGCTGAGAAAAATAGAGAAAGGTAAAAATAAGATTTTGCTTCGGACCCCAATATAGAGCACATGTGCACGCGTGTGCACACACATGCACACACACAAACACACACACACACATTGGGCAGAACCAAATATCCTCAAATTCAAGGTGAGCATCTGCGTGACGAGTCCCGGTACCAGCTGGCATCTCAAAACCCTAGGCTTCAGGCTCAAGGGGTGGGCTCAGCCCCTGACCAGGCCAGTGCTCAGGAACGCGGGGTGCCCTGGATGCTGGGCGTCCCTCCGGGGACGGAAGATGACAGAGGTACTGGGGTGCCGGCTCTCTGCGGTGCCTCACTCTGTGGAGGTGCCCTGGGCTGCAGGTGAGCCCCGCACCCTGACTGCTGCAGCCATCTTCGGCTTTCTGACCAGACCGGAGAACTGGCCAAGAACTCTGAGCAATTATTTGATTCAGTGCAATCATCTCTGTCAGAATAACCAAGATGTAGACTCAGTCTGAGTGATCGTCAATGGATGAACGGATTTTTACAACGTGGTGTGTGTGTGTGTGTGTGTATGTATGTATATGTGTGTGTATATATATATATATATATATATACACATATATATACATATACATATACATATATGGCAGCTGCCGGAAGGTGGGGCAGTCACAGGAAGCTGAAGTAGAGTCGCCAGTGGGTCAGGTTAGAAATGAGGAGTGAGTTCAAGAGAGCCACTGTTCAGCACGGTGGTCACAGTTAACTTTTCTTCTTGACCAGTGCAGAGAGAGGAAGCATTCTCCCCAGAAAACGCGTAGCTGTGAGATCGTGCACATGTTAATTAGCTAGATGTATTCATTCATAATATATATACATAGGTTTTGCACAATCACATTTCAGTCAATAAGGGACGGTATGGATGACACTGGTATCATGAGATCTTGTCACCTAGTAACAATGTCTCCATTTTAGCTTCTGAAAACACAATCTATGATGTTTGTATAACAGCAATCACTTAAAAATGCATTTTTTCAGAATATACCTTCACTGTTAAGTGACGCATGACTTCATGTAAACACAATATGTAATTTTATCTGTGATTTTAAAAATCAAGTAGGATTTAAAAATAAGATATAAAATGAAAATAGAACATAAAAATACAAAGAATTATATTTCAATATAATGCAAAATATTTAAAAATCAGTAAATTAATATTTAAAACAAAATGCAAATTAATAATATAAATGGAACTGAAATAAAATTACTTGATCTTTTATACCTGATCTTAAATAACAAAAGATGTCTCTAGTTTCTTTCCTGACCTGTGAGTGTATTTTTGTGCAATATTTTCCAGCTAATCCTAATTCTACCCTTTGTGCTAATATTTTTCTCTATGTCCTTTTCTAAATAGTCTTATCTGTTATTTAATAATGTGAAGGGGGTCTTTCTGAATATGTGGTTTGATTTTTCAAATAATAATGTCTGACCATTGTATGTTTTAAAAATGGCATTTCTCATTGGCTTTCATTTTGTTTGGTTTTATTCTGTACAAATGGAGTTCTTAAATTTACAGTTATCTGTCTCAGATCTATTGCTGCCATGCTTATAGCCTGTGTTCTATAATTATTTGAGTTGTAGACAAATTTATTCTTGAACAGAAGCTTCTCTTCATCAGTTGGTTTATCTTTCTTATGTAGAGAATGGTTGAGATACAGAATACAGATGAAATAGTTATGTTTTGGATTTGAAAAGTTAATGCAGTATATAGGTGGTGGGTGGTATTATTCTGGAACTTTCCGTTATCAACTGAATATTTGAATGTCTGATCTTGACCCCACTATTTAAATGATTCATACTTAGATTGCAACAATGAACACACCAATATTTCATTACTTAAAAACACTGCCGTATAATGAAACTAGCATTACAGTCACAACTTCTGAGGAATGTTTATTCCTCCTTTTCAAACAACGACAGGATATGACAGACGACCTCGATCACTACAACAACACTTACCAGGTGTACTCCGAGGACCCCCCAAAAGCGCAGGAGTTCCTCGGGTCCCCAGCAGTCATCAACTGGAAACAACATTTCCAGATTCAAAGTAAGTAAGAGAACGGGGCGAGGGTGCACTCACGTTTGGGTTCTGATGAGGTCACAGAAAACGTACCTTCTTCACTGCTGCCTTCACTTTCCCTTATACCTGCGAAGGAGGAAAAGTCATTAGCTACGGAAGGAACCGCGGGCCTGTCGCACAGCTGGGGCAGCACCCTCAGCGCCACGGGTGCCCGACGCAGAGCCCCGCCCGGCTCCCCGCCTGGAGTGTGCACGGCGGCTCGAGGTCATCCGTCATCTGCTGTGTCCCAAAGCACCTGGCAGGTCACCGCGGGGACCCCCCGGTCACCCCCGAACGGCCGCTGCCTCCTCCTTTCTGAGCGGCCCTAGCCAAGTGACTTATCCTCTCCGAGATCATGCTTTCCACACGTAAAGACGAGGACACTAATGGTCACGGGGCGCTGAAGAGATGAATTTTGATTAAGGAGAGCTTTGTACAAATCCCGGATATGGCCATTAACTTTCACTGCATACCAAAGCTCGTAATGAGCAGATTCGCCCGCTAGGGCTCACCTTTGCAGGGTGGGTCCTCTGAGGCAGAGCTCTGTGCTGGCCCCTTCTGCGTGGCCCAGAGGAGGCTCCGGCGTCTGAACGGTGGCTGCTGGCTGTGATGCCAGCAACCAAGAGGAGCCTGTTACCAGCAGGCTAGGCTGGACTCTGTTCCGTGAGCCTCAAAATACCCAGGAAGAAGCACAGAGCCCCAAGGCACAAGCATTCCTAACCCCCTTCTGGCGTTAAATTTGCTCTTTCCGGGCCGGAGGGTTAGCTCAGTGGTTCCGGCGCCTGCCTCTCAAGCGCAAGGGCCTGAGTTCGATCCCCGGTAACCACATAGAATGCTGGGCGTGGAGACTCACGCCCACCAACAATCAACGCCACATACCACAATGCCAGGCGTGGTGGCTCATGCCTGTCATCCCACCACTCGGGAGGCAGAGGCAGGAGGATCGCTGAGTTCAAGGCTGGCCTGGGCTACCTAGCGAGCTCAGGGCCAGCCTGAACTACAAAGCGAGACCCTGTCTCAAAAACAAACAAACGACAACAACAAAAAAAAACCTACATGATTATGTACCCCTAAACCTTCGTTCCAGTCTTACCACTGCCGCTGTGAATATGACCATAAAGTCATTCCCACTCAGGCTTTCATTTATACAAGCAGAAAAGTGCACAAACCCTTCCAAGTGGCTGTTGGCCCAGAGCAACACTGCCCTGAGGAGGGGCTCCTCGGACATTCCCTGCCCTTCAGGGCTCCTCCCTAGAGGTGCTTCAAACTGCCGCGTCTCTTTACAAACCCGTCTAGGTTCGCAATCAAGCCTGAACGAGGTGATACAAAATCTTGCAGCCGCTAAATCTCACCAAGTCCAGCGCTCAGAAAACCTCCTCTACATGGCTCCTCAGACGGCCAAGAAGCTGGCTCCCGCCCTGCTGGAGGCGGCCGGCTTGTCCCCGAGCGGTGGCAAGCCCAGGGCCATGTGAGTGCGCGAGCCCGGCCGGGCTGCTCGGCCTCCCCGCGCTCAGGCCCCCCTCCCGCTGCCGACGGAGCCCCACAGCAGAGCCCTCGGGGCTCTCAGAGGAGTCTCCCGGGCGCGCGCCCTCCCTGCCCACAAACCTGGCGCGCGCCCGTGCCCGCCCTGCCCCTGCCCCGCCTGCCCGGCCCCCAGCCTCGCTGACCTTCCCTCCGTGGCCTCTCGTCCCGAGCGCGCCCCGATGCCAGCGCCGGGCGCTCTGAGCGGGGCTGCGGGGCGGAGCGGGAGGACGCGCGCCCGCCTGTCCTCACGGGCTCGTTTCCTTCTTCGTGTCTCCCCAGCGACCAGGACATGTTTAGACTCTCGTCGCTGGATGTCACCCACGCTACCTTTCTGAACAAATTTTGGTCCTTCGGTGGCAACGAGAGGAGCCAGAGATTCATCGAGCGCTGTATCCGGAGCTTTCCGAGCTTCTGCCTGCTGGGGCCCGAGGGGACCCTGGCGTCCTGGTCCCTGATGGACCAGACCGGGGAGACGCGGGTGGCAGGCACCTTGCCCGAGTACCGCAGCCGGGGCCTCGTGTCCTACGTCGTCTACAAGCAGGGCTTGGCCATGGACCGGCTCGGCTTCCCCGTCTACTCTCACGTGGACAAGAGCAACACGGCCATGCAGAGGATGAGCGACACCCTGCACCACGTGCCCATGCCCTGCGGCTGGCACCAGTGGCGCTGCGTGCCTCTGTGAGGCGGGCCTGAGCCCGGGGCGGGTGGGTGGCCCCGGGCGTCCAGTGGGGCCAGGGAGAGAGAATAAACTGTCCCCAGCGGCCAAGGAGGGGTGCTCTTCCGCCTCTGAATGAGCCACGTGTGGCCCACCGAGCCGGCGGGACTGAGCTCTCCGGGACCCCCACTCCTGGCTCCGCGGGGCTCAGACTGCTCTCGGGGGGCTGACGGGATGGGCCGGGAGGCTCCTGTGATCTTGCCGGTAAAGGGGAGAAACATTTTCCTGATGCTGCTTCACTCTTCTCTCCACGGCCTCCTTCCAGGGCTCAGTGAGCGGAGGCTCATCGCCAGGTCCTTAGAGCGCGGCCGCTTCTATTTTTGCTGCGTTATCGGGGCGCTCAGCATATCGCACAGACGTCACACGGGACGTTAGGTTCAGTGCCACGGGTAGCATGGGAGTGACGAGGAAGGTGCCACGCGTCCTCGCCCAGTTCCCACCCAGGGGCAGCATCCGCGGTGGCCTCCGAAGCCCGAGCTGCGGAGCTCACATAACCGTCTCAGGGAAGAACCCGCCGTGGGCGGAGAGGGGGCCCTGCGCAGGCCGGAACAGCCCCAGTCTGAGGGAGACGCACCGGCTGCCGGCCGGCGCCCCGGGGCCAGCCCCGCAAGGAGACAAAGTGGGCTGCGCGCTGGGAGCGGAGCCCCGCACACCCTCTCGTCTCCGGAGCGATGGCTGAAGCGTAACTTCCCTGGGGAGTCAAGCGACTCGAGGCTCAGTGTAGACGGAGCCGTCCCAGGCCTGGGGCAGTGGCTGTTTCGGACAGTGCAGTTCTTCGCACCGCGAGGTGTCCCGCGCACCGCAGGGTATGAGGGCATCTCTGGCACCCCCACCCCACTAAACGCTGGGAGCACGTTCAGTCCCCGAAGGCGTCTCCACCCTCACGGGTGCCGTGTCCGGTCCACTGCTCAGCACCAGACTCCTGCAGACTCCTCGGGGGAGCCTCCTTCACAGCCGGGCGGGTCCGCCGCCTCTGTCCCTGCCGCCCTGGGGCTCTCGGACGGCGGGGCCGCGGCCTCAGCCAGCACGGGAAGGTTGCCTGTTCTGGTTACGTTTTTCATGTCGATAGCGGGAAAGGCTGTATTTATGTTATAGTTAGACACGCTGTGCGCCGGAATGAAGATACCCATCATACCGCTGTTGAGCAAGGAAGGCGAGGCACCAGATTCCGCATTTAGAACGATAGCACTGCAGCACAGGAGGAGAGTAGTAAACACCGAGTGGAGGCTGAGCATCCACGGCGCAGGGTCTTACTATCAGAGCTGCCGGTTCCGTAGTGCGAACGGAGGCTGCCCCTCGCCCTCAGGGATCCCCGTGGCCGGGGCGGGGGAGGGTCCTGGGGACTCTGAAACGGGCAGCGGGACCCAGGTACGGAAAATGGGCTCAGGACACAGGCCTCGAGACGGTCATGAGACGAAGAGAACGGCGACACTCAGCGCCCTGGAAGCACCGGCGAGCCACCCGATTTCAGAAAGGCTACGAGGAGAGGAGCCGTGGCCCAGACCTCACCAGGAGAACGAAGCACTGTTCTGCTGCAGTGCGCTGCACGGTCCTCTGGCTCGCTCCTGACCTGCAGTGCGGCCTCCCAGCGGGATGGCCGGAGTCCCCGGGAAGCTCCTTCTCCGGGGAGCCGCACTCTGTCCCTTTCTTGCAGCTTCTGTCTATTAAGCTTTTGATGTGAGGTTGTCAACACTGTCCAGGTGAAGACGTTGTTGTGTGGTTTGCGTGGTTTTGCGCGTATATAGGTCACAGATGTATTTGGCTCCTGTCTTGTCTGAGGAAGGGAGTCCGCTGCGTTCTGCTTTCCACACACATTCACACTCACGCCAGCAGAGTCTGTCGAGAGAACATTCTCTCCCCACTGAAGGAATCCCTTGTTCACGTCAACAGTAGCCAAGAGTATAGGTCCTTTCTCTCTAGACACTTCCTTCTGTTCACACTTATAATTACTATGATTTCATAATAAATTTTGAAATCAGAAAGAGTGAGTTACCCTCTTTTGTTCATTTTGTCAAGATTAGACTAGATTTGTTAAGAATCCTTTGTGGTTCAACAAATATGTTTGGATTGTTTTTTTTCCCATTTCTTCCAACAGATCACTGGAATTTTGATGCCAGCTGGGTGATTTTTGCAGGTCACAGTCGGAGGTGCTGTCACTTATCAGTGTAAAGTTCCCCAACCCCTAAACGAGAATGTGTTTTCACTCATTTAAAAAATTTCCAAATTTTGCAGCTCACTGTGATTTTCAAGAAGTCTTACACGTGCTTCACTAAACTTTCTACTGGGTATTAGGTTTATTTAAATGCTGCTGTAAATGCAATTATTTTAATTTCCTTTTTGAATTTTTTTATTACCAGTATATTAAAACAATTGGCTTTTATTTGGGAATTTAGGATCCCATCACCTGAGTAAGACTACTGCTTTATAGATTTTTTGCTCATTTTTTAGAGCTTTATATAAAAATCATATTTAAGTATAGCTATAGTCTTACTTCTGCTTTTTGATTAGATATTTTTAATTTATTTTTTCTTCCCTAATTTCTGTGGATAGAATTTCTGGTACAATTTTAAACAGATATGGTGACATGCTATTTTTATCTCATACTATGTAGGAAGTTTTTAGCTTTTCATTTCTCGATAGAGTGTTAGGTGTGGATTTTTGTAAGTGATCCTCATAGGCTGTACACATTCACTTCTATTCCTAGCTTTCTAAGTATTTTTATGATGAAAACGCGTAAAAATTTGACAAAAGCTTATCCTGTGCGAATGAGATGATAATATTTTTCTTTATACTAATTTTTGTATGTTGTCTGATTTTCACACATGAAGCAATGTCACGTTTCTGGAATAAATTTTATGGAGTAACAGTTTATAATTATGTTACTGTGCAAATGGATTTGATTTAATAGCATTTTTTATTATTGTTGCATATATGTACAAGGAGGATATTGGTCTGTAGTTTTTATTCCTTGATGTTTTTGTTTAACTTTGCTGTCATGCAATACTGGCTTCCTAGAATGACTTAAAAAGAGTTTCATAGTATTACCTACACACACACACACACACACACACGCTGAGGAAAACAAAACTGAAGCAAAATATTCAATTAGGTCAGCTTTTTTGTAGTCAACAAACAAGGGAAATACTATAAATGTTTCTTAGTTGAGGAAAGGCAAAATGATGTGTGAAATGTATGCAAAGGAACATGACTTTACAGTAACAGCTATCAGTATGGACACAGGCAACAGTAAGCATGGACCCCAAAGTGCAAGTGCCAGAAGCGATGCCTGCATAGTGCAGGATTCTAGTGAAGGACATACTGCAAGACAAAATAGTACAAATCAAAAGCTTAGAGTTTGCTGGGGGCTGTGAGTGGGAGAAGGATTTGTCTACAAAGAAACTTCAAAAAGCTTTCACTACGGTGATCATGGCAGTGGTGACAAGAACAGACAGTTGACCATGCTTTGAGAGCTACATACTAACGTGTACATCTGTTATTATTTGTTAATTTAAAATGCGAAAAAGAAATAGCAACAA